>JADDOH010008303.1:0-89791 GCA_016648135.1 Agrypnia vestita
GACGGTGACCTTCTATGCGATCTTCTTCGATCGATACAGCTCGATCAGTTCAAGAACGATTTCGTTTCCCCGCATTGTCATCTTGACAGATACAGCGCATGCGTATTCACTTGTAAACATACCACGTGGTACTGACGCTCCGCGGAATGTTGCAGTGAGTACGCTCGGGTACCGTGCGCATGGCAACGTTGCCACGGCACGTAGAAATGCCGCGCTATGTTGTGCGCGAGGTCGCGGAACAGTGCACGACGTTGCAACGTCACGTAGAATCTATGCCGCGCGTGCTGTTGAGGGACAATTTGTCCCCTAGTGAATACATGGCTTAAACTTTCGAAACTCATTCTCGGATAGGTTTTAATTAACTATTTGAGCCAAAATTTTCAGTTTGTTTTAATTTTATATGGTTTATTTAAATGAACTTTGGTAACAAATTTTTGAAAATTTAAGTTTTGTTTTGTGATATTTTTATTTAGCAATTTTATTTTATATAACTGGCCAAATTAGAGTGATATAACCGCGGTTAAAATTGTGCCAGTCGGTATCGCACCGTTTTCGGAATTCCGTCCATGAGTTCGACCTGTTTTTTGAACCGGCGAGAACAGATGCTGCCACACGCCGCATTCCTTGTTTCGCCGGGTTATTTGATAATTACGTTTTGATAATATCGTTATTTTAGAATAAGATTTGTTATAGTGTAAATATTATTTCGTAACTAGTATTAGATATAGTAACGCAAGCAGTAATTTACGGACATTGCCCACGGTGGTATAATGATTTTCGCGCCGAATATATTTCCGCGCCAAATTGGCAGACGCATCCGGCCCAGCGCGAGTTGTGAGTAGGCGAGAAGGGGTGCGTGGGGAGAGGCTCCCTGGGCAGCAAGAAGAGAGATCGGTGCGGCAAGCCGCCCGACGGGAGTTCGTCCCGATCTCCCTCCCGACGAGGGCGAGTCCCAGCCTCGAGACGCCACCCGCGTGGGTGGCCGATATTTTTTTCACGTCTGTCGTGACGCCACCGGCAGAGAAGAAGACGCGGCGTCGAGGATGGCCGCCTTGCCTCGGTGGCGGCCGGTCCTCCACGAGGAGTTCCAGGAGGGAGGCCAGAGTCTCCCGATGACGCGGATGCAGCGGCGCGGCCGTGGCAGAACGGCGCGCGCGGCCTGGAACGAGAACCGCGGCCCAGCCGACCGCAGAATCCGCGGGGCCAGCGGCGGGGAGGCGGTCGCGAGCGACTCGCCGCCCGCGGCCTTCAGGAGTGACAACGACGATGGTGTTTTTTTTTGTGAACAATGGTTTTTCGTAGTAATAAGTGTAATAAGGACACGATAAACTTTTTGAATCAGGACTGCTTGCGTTTAGGCTAGGGTTAGTTTTAGATTAGTGGTAATTTCTCTAGTTGATAAGTCTAAAAATAAGAATTGTGTTTAGTTGGAAATAAATTGTGTAAATATTTAAATATTGGTGGTGTTGTTCTTAAATTTTCCGCTCCCCTCCCATGGCAAATGCATTTTAATATTTATATAGAGAGGACGCGGAGCGCTTCGCGGCGATCAATCGTAGCAGATTGATTCGCGTTCATATCGAGAGTTTTATAATTAAATCTCATTAGATATCATCTTAAAAATCAATAATTAATAAATGATCTCGATCTAGATTAATATCTAATTATTTTCCCCCAATCTGGGAGGCTTTCGATATTTATTATACAGGAGAGTAGTAACGTAGCACCTTTCGGGCAACAAAAAAGACTAATTCCAATTCAAACATGGTCGGTTATTAATAGAGCTAATTGAGGTGACTGTGGAGGTTATAGTCAACAAATTTCATGATATCCGGGTGAAGATCAGAGAGATTGATGACATCGTATAAACAGCTCGATTGAAGGCGTAAAAATATCCTACTGGAAAATTTGGGCATCAAATAACAGTCGGCGAGATGGATGCTGCGTTTGTACAATGGAACAAAGATGGAATCGCGTGACAACTTCGAAACACTGTTTGGCATGTTTTTTTATATGGCCTTAAAACGTTGGAATATCGCTACACCAAGTGTGTCGAGCTGAAAAGAGATCGTTGAGAAAAAAAAAATACCTTTCGTTTCCGAAAACGGGTACTCATGTCATGCAGTCCTCATGCAGACGTACCACTATAGATTGGCGTGCGAGGGAGGGCGTCCCTATCGCGTAACAGAAGTTGTCAGGGTGTAAATTTATTACACAATACATAATGTTCAGAATGTCCGGTGACCGGTGTTAGAGCCTTTAATAGAAATTTGGTCGGGCAACACTAAAGAAACGAAACAGTAATGACGGCCGCTCGAACTGTTAAACGGTAATATCGGTCCATTATTTGCTTTTTTAGATTCGCAAAACTTTAATACTTCATGGCAATTCTTCTTGCACCATCCCGGACTGTTTTGGACATAATAATTCAGTGTATATTGGAAATCAAGATGTCACAGCTCCCGAGCAAATACAAGATATAACTGAATGACAGGGCGAGGGGTTACCGCCGGGTGCGGGTGGGGCGGGTTTTAGTCTTTAGTTTTTAGGTTTTTAGTTTAGGTTTTAGTTTTAGTTACAAAGTCGCCGCACGCCAATTTACGTTGGGCAATCAATACATACATATATAATATTATATTCACACATTTGTATTTTTCATAAAAAAGTTTAATAACCAGTCACATTATAGTATGTAATAATTTAGTTCCCAATTTAATTTTAGTGTTGCATGGGCATGGGCCTATTCAGCGATCTGAAGTTAGCTTTGAATACAGAGTCCATGTAGGTTATAATACGATTTAATTTGATATATTTTTAATAGTAAAACTTCCTTACCGCCAACCAAAAACGCAGTAATTCAATTGAGCTAAGGGTGAAATAATTTTTACAAGATGAAAGATTTTGAAAAATATCTCTTAAATTTAACTTTTAATTTGTACTGAGGAAAGAGACATAAGAGTAAGCATATAAATAACGCATTGAAGAAATAGTGTTTTAATTGAGAATTAAATTGATAAATATGTGGGTTTTATCGTTATCCGGCTCCCACTGTTTACGAAAGTTATGTAAAATATATTTATGGAGAAGGCGCAATCGGTTTTAGTCAAGTTTTATTTATGGAGCAATTGGATATGCAGTTCTCTCTGTGTCTTAGCTGATAAGGTCTGACATCAGCGGTACGGTGACGTGACGTGCGTGGGCCGCTGTGGTGTTTATAGACAGCTGAGCGTGGTTTGTGACGTCACGATGAACAGCTGGGGTTGTGTAGATGTGGAGTGGTCTGCGGGGCGTTGATGGGGATGATGGTCGATGACAGGCGCAGAGTGGGTAGCGTGGCGCTGTCGATGATGATGGCAGTCAAATATCAACCTGGAGACGATTGAGTAGGACCGATATGGAAGCTTTTGCTCTCAGAACGGTCCTGGGTAAGCGGTGGGTAGGTACCATTCACTGTCGATGATGATGATAGTGTGGGCGCAGAGTGGGTAACGATGAACGCACGTAGACAATGATGCTTGATGCGGAGATTGTGTTGGAGAGGCGTGGCACGAGGTGACCGCTGCCGAGAAGCGCTATTGCTGTCTGTTGCTCGGGACGAACAGCCTTCGATATCCTAAAGTCATCATCATCATCATCACTCTTGGCTCTACAATCCCTGGTGGATCTTGGCCTCCTCAAGAGTCTTCCTCTACTCATCTCGGTTTAGTGCCAGCTCTCTCCAGTTGAAAATATATTGATTGTATTGCTTGTATATCCTACAATTGCCAGGCGTCTTGTGCAAACTCCTGTAAGAATTGCAGCTTCAGCATGTGTTCCAGGCGTGGAAATGAACCTCTCAGCATTTCCTATTTTACAAGATCGGGTGTTATCTGTGTGTATTCCATTCTGTTAGCATTTTTTGATTTCTCAGATCAGGTATTATCTGTGTGTACTACGTTCTGTCAGAGTTCTTGGATGGGCAATGGTGACTTGTATTATCTCGGCCAGTTCGTGTTTCTCGTGGGAATGTTTTTGTTACAGCGGTGGTTATTTTTGCTGTTGGTCAATGGGATGTTAACCCTCACAAATGAAAGCCTTGAGACTGATGCTGCGAGACTAAATAATTTAGGTTCAATTTTTGTTAGGAACACATGCCTTATGGGTGATGTTTAGACGATTTCTCTGATTGGCCATAATATTCTTAATACTTAAGCCTAATTCTACAAGGTAGACCTACGAATAGGTATCAATAAATCTTTTATCGTTTTCCACATTTTTGAATATGAAGCAGGTATTTTTGTTTTTGAATTTTTTGGCATCAGAACTGCGAATATTGCCGCGAGTGGAGTTTGTAAGATGGTTTCGACGAAAACAGACAAGATCCAAAAAAAAAACCCAATCGTCCACCACCCACAACGGAATTTTTAACCGCCCACTATTGGACAGTACGGACCAGGTTGACGATCCGTGGTTTAGATTCATCATTCAGTGACCTCGTAACTGGTTCTGGGTTCGATTCCAAAAAATAAATCTATGTTATTTACTCAAGCCTGGATGATTTTGTGATGTGCTTCGCTTCAGAAATTGGGCATCACAACCGTTACGAAGCGTTAAAATAAATAAATAAAAAACAAAATATGTATAGAAAAAAATATTGTATTATATGGAGTATCGTCAGTTTTTGTACCTTGAATAATGTATACGACGTTCTTGAAGTTATGGTCGAGGTAATTTAATTTTGTTTTGTGTGAAATTTTTTATACCACTTTTATCACCAGTTGGTTTATGATCTGAGGCTTCTAACGGTATATTTTATTACCGAGTGTAAGCCTTTACATTATTTAATACGATTTTTCTTTATGTTCCCACACCAAACCCCGCAGGTAGGTACAGTAAACTCTCAATTATCCAGAGCCCTATTAACCGGGTCGCGGACTTTAAGCCGGAGTGGTAAATGTACGTAATTGATTTTTTAGTTTATTTAATAATGTTTCCAGAATTTATTTTAATATCGGCAATGATATAACTGTTTGGCGGTCTGTGTGGGCTGGTATAACTGAACGTGTGGATAAAGAAACACCACAAGATGTCAGAGGTATATATATATTGGTACACCTTTAATTAAATCGAAAAATCCTTAAGGCTGGACATTCACTGCAAATGCATATTTCGGCGTTTTTTTTACAAAAATGTGGGTTTTTATTATTTATTCTTATCAGAATGTATATTCTAGACTGAAATTATTTTAAGGCAATTACTTAGAACCCTTAATTAATATATAAAAGTAATAAAATGAACATTGTATACAATAATTAAGAAAATATAAGCATTAATCTACATAAATACTCTTTTTTTTTAATTCTATGCTTAAAACATTCAGAATTCAAAAAAAAATACACGAGCACGAGCTGCTCTCGGGTGTTTCTGTGTATTTTAGCGTCGGCATTCCACAAGAATAGTTTGAACCATCGATCATGTAAAAATTCCAAAAATGTAATACAAATATATATAGCGTGGTAGGTGAATTTTGAAACGAATTTCATTTTTCTTTTACGTTTAACTGGCAACTCTCATTTTTAGACTGTTGGAGAAAATATTTAAAAACTACATGTTATGTCGATTTTGTTGAAAAAAATTTTTTTTGATGAAAACATAAATTCACTATCAATTAAGGAGCGGAGACTTTAATCAGATTTAATTGCTGAAAATGCTTTACTCTTTATTTATGAAATGTTCATTCGCGGTCGTATTTTAATTTCAGTGTGAATCTTTTTTGATTTAATTTATAATTTTTTGATTGATCATCCAGTTGGCAACGTTTTTTTATTTTTTCATTTTTTACGAATGGTGAGAAAAAGTTTGGTCACATTTCTAGCATCGTAATCAACATTAGCTCGACCAGCTCGACAACCCGAGGTCATTCATGGCTGCCAGCAAAATTCTTCTTCAGCTCTTGCCCACCATGGCTGCTCGTCAGTTGATTAATAGTGTAGTCGAAGCGGAACTAGTGATGGTAAAATGCCACCGGTTAAAATAACCGTTGGCACACTTAAATTTGTATCTGATTGTATCGATGATTGGTATTTATTATTATTTCATTGCTGTTGTCTTTGTTATTGTCAAAGCAAGATAATCATGATTGATAATAATAATAACAATGAAATCATAAAATCAAATGCGTTTTTAACCACATCTCATATCAGTTTTAAGTTTTCAAAGATCTCGACAGAAATAAATAAAATAAAAATTTCATAATTGATTTATTTTATCATGTTTCATTATATACAAGTACAATAAAAACTATGCAGTATGGAGCAAAATGATTCAACAAAGATATTTTTATTCTTAATAAATTATTTACAGATATATTCCAATTTGTACAGACATTTTTCGTTGGAGCTTAAATAGATATTACTTTGCTTACTCGGACATCTTTAATAGGTGAGAAATTTGATAAAATCTATTATTTACACGTCCATATACAAACAGCGTCGATTTGAAATATTAACAATATTACGCCTCTTTTTCTAAAAAATAAATTGAGCCCCCTAAAAGACGATAAAAATATGTGATTGACCTGACCAGGTGACTAAAGGCACCATAGTGCATGGTCATAGTGTGTTAGGTTAATCACCGTCAATACAGCACACACAGCCAATCACTGGTAACTGTAAAGTGTCAGTTGGATCAGTCAGATCCCTCATTACGGATTATGTCTGACCTGATGGCGCTCTTAAAAATTCTCTTCCTCCTTTCTTTGCTTTTAGAGAGATGTATAAACAAACAATTGGAGCGTCAGTAGCGCACTTGATCTAAAAATGTTCTTAGGTTTTCACGGCCACTCAGAATCTTCAGGTCTGTGTTTTCTGGGGTATTATGCCGTGTTATTTCGACTTTTCCGGCCGACGTTTCGGATCCCATTGCAGGGTCCATCATCAGGGCTGATGTGTTGTTGTGAGTGTTGGTATTGTGGTTAAGTATTGGCTTGCAATACCGTGTCGAAACCTCGGGGTTTCTGTGTTTATGTGTTACGTGGCAATACCGTGTCGGAGTCGTGTGATGCTTTGTGTTGTGTGTATGTTTCATCTGTTGTCTATCTATCTAACTATCTCTGCGGAATCTGCGACGAGATTGGCTTTGAAAGGTCGTGATAAACGGCATATATTTCCCAGAAAACACAAACCTGAAGAAAACGCACTTGATCTGTTTGAACACCACTAGTTCACCACTAGTTTTTCTGGATTACGACCCTTTGGCGGGAATTTTGTCCATAAATTCCAAAAGGTATGGACTTACCCGTTATCAGTTTCGGTGACGAGAAAAAAAACATAATCGATTTGATTTGATTTAGTTACCGTCATCTTAATCTTCAGGATTTTAGGATTTAGGAAGCTTCCAATTTTTTCAGACACCAGCAGAGATCTGGTGGTAATTGGAATTGCGGAACACCAGAGAGGAAGAATGCCATCTTCAACCCGACAAATCCGCTATAAGTTATTCTTTTGAATCCATTCTCGGATCTACGGGCCGCAGAGAAAGGTGGAGGAGAATTGGCGAGGAAAGGTAATAAACAACAAACAGCATTGCAGCAACAAGTGATATCCACAATATGGATATCATTTGTTGCTGCAGAGCCCTATATTTTCTTTTTCGCTTTAAAAAAATGTTTAAAGTATACTTTGGAATATTTATCCTAATAACTAGCTAACTGAGTTCGTACAAAAGTAAAAATCTGTAAAATATCTAAATTATATCAAAATTTGTTTTCGTTTTTCGTGAGCATTATTGTTATTGGCGCTTTTCGCGAAGTCGACAGAGTTGACTACTTGCTCAGTGCTTTGTTCTTTAACATTTGTTTCACTAACACTCGTTATTTCCTTTGCCTTGAATGGGGAACGCTCATTGTCTTTAATGCGTGCATCGAATTCAGCGGACATCTTGGACAAAACTGCTTGATCAGGACATGAGTTTGTCGGGAGTTTAACTGTAGGCTCTTGGGCTTTCGGACTCTTGTTGGTAGTTAAATCTTCATCGTAGCTGCTGGTTCTATTGTCGACGAGGCTGATTTCCATCATTTCATTGTCAGAGCTGAGAGCGTCCTTGTTGGCATCGTTGGAGGTTGGGGGGTAGTTGTAGTTGCACGTCATTGGGACCTGGAAAACAAAAAATTGTAAATAAATGTTATGCGTAGTTATATACTATTGTCAAATACGGCAAGATTCTTGAGACCATTGTAAACATTATATCGATTCAGAATTATTTGAGTTTGTACAAATTTTTTAGAATACGGTACTAGATTTTGTCACAGGGACATCATTAATCAAGGTATATTATAGATGTCTCACTGAGACGAAATTATATATTTTTTATGGGAAAGTAAGTATGGAAATCTTTGGGTATTCATAGGGCTTACATTTTACACCATGTAACGTTCACCATTTCCACCCTTGATAGAATACCACGTTTATCAAAAAATTTTTGAAGTTGTATATATTTAAATTTTACAACCCGTTTCATATATGTATTGTAGTAATCATTCGCGCGACCAGCATCCAAAGCTTTTTCATTCCTCTTATTTAACCACAGATGTCACTAATGATATATCTATTTATGATTGGAATTTTTTAGCAATATCCTTTATATGTGTAATGAGATTTTTCCAAACTATTAGCATTACGCTAGAATACGCCGGAAATATCATTTCAATGAACACCCAAAGACTTCCATACCTACTTTCCCATAAAAAAATATAATTTCGTTTCTGTGAGATATCTATAATATATCTTGATTATATCGATTGCTGGTGGCGCCTAAATGTGGAAAGGTCATGACAGACGATTAGAAAAAAGTTGGAAAGAAAAAGTGGCCTACATCCAGCAGTGGAGAGAAGAAGGCTGAAGAAGAAGAAGAACCGTAGTCGATAAAAATGAATACCTACCCGTATGGGAAAGGTAAAAAAACACATTTTTTAAAAATTCCAGGGTGGTGTCACCCCCTAACAGGAGCAGGGTGTAAAATTGCGATCGTGCGTGTAAAATTATTCATATTTTTTTAAAGCAGCAGTGCAAGTCTTTAAGGTACGACTTTCGTGTTATCATGGTCACCATTGAAACAGCGGTGTGGGAAGTGGATCTTGGGCAGTTGGCATTCCTCGGGGGAGGAAAGGGAGGCGCCCTGCCGTGCACGTAGCGCATCCTGGCAGCAGCCAGGCACGCGCACAGGGCGCACGAGGTCAGGAACCCCTGGATGCCCGCCAGAGCCAGGGAAGTGTTGCTGGTGTGTCTGCAAATAGAAAGCATACAAATAAGCGTAATATCATTAAATCGAGAGACCCATCGCTTGCTTACCGAGGACCGTTTTATAATCAAAAGCTGCTATATTGGTCCAGTTCATTTGTCACCTGGTTGGCATTTTTTTAAATGCTAAAGGCAGCCGTGCGACCCGGTGTCGTAAAAACGAACGGGCCGAACGGCTGCCATCCAAAAATTTACCCCCATTATCTCGGCGGTTTACTTCTTTATTTACAAAATAAAAAACCCAGTTATTAGAGTAATTCACTCCCCTCAGAAAAAATAAGATAAAATTAAGGGACTTGCCAGTCCGGAGAACCACTGCCAGTCGTAACCACGGGATGATCTAAACTATTTATACATACAAAAGTATTTATATATACCTAGCAAGGTAGGTAGTTTTCTCACATCGACTCATGTTATTAGTAATGTACATGTATTGTATAAGCAAGTAATAATCATGTGACCAACTAATTAAATTACGCCTATAGACATACAAAAACACGAAAATAAAAATTTCGCCATAATAAAAATGAGTATGACAGTGTAGAGAAAACCTAATGACTTTACAGATAAGGATTTAAAAACCACGACAACTGGATGTAAGTGAAAAAAAAAACTAGTAAAAGGAAAACCAGCACACGGCAGTCACACCCCGCGGGGAGGACCCCTAAGGAGTTCCCAGCGAGAGACCCACACCCAAATAAAAAATCTGAAACAAGATAACATGTTTGCATTTCTGACAAGGTTAGCGTTTTCGAAGAAAATTCTATCTAAAAATTTTCTCAGGTTTTCAGGGCCGTTCAGAATCTGTGTGTAGTTTTCTGGGATATTCTGCCGCATATATGTGACCTCTCTGGCCGACGTTTCGGATCCCATTGGAGCGTCCATCACATCAACCCTGATGATATCGTCTGCCAGAGACGTCACACATACATATCCCAGAAAATTACGCTCAGAAAACCTCTTGCTATTCCCCTAAAATAATATTCGCTATTTGAAGTTTGCGGTTGCGAACAGATTTGTTACTTTAGCGGCTGCAGCGATCGTCGATAGAATGGTCGTCGCTGCGGCGAGCGGGATCTTGAAATGAAAGTCTTACTGTTCCCCGCGGAGCTGCCTGTTGAAGGCCGTCCTGAGGGCCAGGAAGAAGAGCGCCAGCTGCAGCGAGCAGGCCGCGCTCCAGAGCGCGCGCGACCAGCACGCCCCCCCGCGGCGCCCGCCCGCGTCGCGGTGCACGCTGCGGTGCACGCTCCAGCCTGAGGAAGCAGTCAAAGAAAATATCTAAGCATGCTAGAAAGGTATGACTTGAAGTTGGTGTTAAATGTACTCCATGAAAGACTCAAATTTCTCGAATCTTCTGGCGTCTAAAACGCTCCAAACGGAGACTTTTGATCATGTGCAGTTCTTCTCGATTCTTGAATCTCGTGACAATATTACTAAATTACTAATTAATTTACCATTAAGGTACTGATACATATGCTTATTAGTGGCACGTGAGCATGCGCAGTATTGACCTTCTTTAGCCCTGGCTTATCAGTGGCATGTGTGTTCGCACATTGCTAGTAATGAGCGTGCTCATTGCTAGCACGCTCAAAAATCAACCGCCGGTTGTCATTCACCATGAGAAGGGGTATCTTTTGAGCATGTGTGAACATGCTCAAAAGATACCCCTTCTCATGGTACATAGAAAAAGATACATAGAAAACACTAGACAATCGTATTTATGAACATGCTTATAAATAGGATTGTCTAGTGTTTTTTTCTTCTTTGATCACAATTTATTTTATAAGGCATACGTGGTGTGTGGTGTAGGTTTTAAAGAAAATTAAACATTGTAGTTTTGGCATTTAACTGTGCTAACAACTCAAATTTCATTCTTTTTAAATCCTTCGTTCAATCACGGTTTTATGATTTCAGATAAAGTTATCATAAGTTATCCAGACCACCGCGAGGATCCTTTTTTCTAAGGGGTCTCCGAAAACCAGGGCTTAGAAAACCAACGGCTGAATTTTCATTATATTAAAATGAAAACGTTATAAGAATATTGTTTAAATATTGTTCTTTTATATGTTTAACAGTTTGAATAATGTAATTCATCATCATCATTCTTGGCACTACAACCTTTGGTGGGTCTTGGCCTCCTCAACAATTTTCCTCCACTCATCTCGGTCTAGTGCCAGCTCTCTCCAGTTTCGAAGCTCTAAGGCAGAGATGTCCGAGGCTTGGCTTGAGGTATCGTAACATATTGTTTTTTTTATGGGGTAGAGTTGTTAGCCCTACGCCCAACCCCCAACCTGGAGGACCAGGGTTTTCTGTTGGGGTTTTCCTTCCCTTATGGTTCCCGTTTTATGGCGCCGGAATTTCGCCATTCGCCCTCTTTCTATCTGCTGTGAGGTTATAATGGTGGTCATCCATTCATTCCAATAATGTAATTATTTTATTATATAAAAAAAAATATAAAAAATATGCTTTTTTTGACTGTTATAAGCCCTTAGATCGTAATATAAATAATTGGTTACCCAAAGACAAATAAAAAAGGCTACACATTGAAAATGTATTGCCTTTTTTATTAGTCTCCGAATCCGAGTAACTCTTCAGTCAGTTGACTGGTATGATTTTTGCGTGCTTTTAAATTCACATACAAAACAGTTTTTTCGTCTATGTCTTTTGCATGTGGGATAATATATCCGAGCGCAAGTAGCCGCCATTATTCAGTAGATAAAAAATAAATTCTCTGAAAAATCGGTTGTAATAAAATAACGCGTCTCTTTGGCGATAAGAGAGTCATCAAAATTTATTTAGCAGAAGGCATCTTCGCTTTTTCTAGTACTCAGCACAAGCAAATAATGCTATTGATGTCGTGTTTTATCTCTCCCCCTAACGAGCGAATCATTAATCACGACGGTGGTTAGGTACTTTCTGAAAAAATATTTATCGCGCCCATCCCTACGGACCAGTCATCGCCATTCAAGCCGCAATTTTTGTGAACTAACACAAAATAAAAATATGAGCTGTAACTAGGGATGCGCGAGTTTTTAGAAAGCGTAAAGCGTCGAGGCGTCAAGGGAAATCATAACCTTCAATTTCAAGTCAATTTCGAACTTCGAACAAGTTTAATTATTTCTTTGAAGCTTGCTGTTGCCGGGATCGAATGTACACTTGAAGGGGTCCTGAAATAATTTACATTGAGGGTCCCATAAATACAGCACAAAAATGTAGTATCCTTATATTTACATTTTAATACGATGTTCAGCACGACGAGAGAATGTCTCAATTCTTCAATAAATACAACCATGATATTGTGCTCTATCTTCAGTAAAGAAAACATTGTTACAATTTTTGTTGACATTATGCGTCCAAGTGATGATATAGTATAGGTCTTTTCATCTTCTTCTTGGGTTCCAATCCGTGGGATTGGTTTGCAGCAAAGCACATCTTCTTCTCCAATCCTCTCGGTCTCCGGCGATCCTCTTCAGCTCTGTGTAGGAGGCACAATTCATATCTTGGCACACTTGCTCAAGATAGTCACGGCGAGGGCGCCCTCTGGCAATCTTTCCCTCTACCATTCCCTCCAGTATAGTTTTTAGCAGATTTTCATGGCGTAAAATATGCCCCATCCATTTTGCACGCCTTTTCACATAAGCTTGCTCATTAGCATGCTCAAAACTAGCATGCTCTAACAACTGTACACACTTGCTCGGCTTATTTTAAGCATGCACATGAATGAGCATGCTCAAAGCTAACAATCAAACACACATGCTTATTACTTGCATGCTCTTGTCATAGAAAAGAGACGCTCTTGTTCAAAATGGAAACTTTTCAAACTGAAATAGGAAATTCAAGTGAACCAATAAATCAAAACTGTTCCCGAGTTTCCATCCGCACATTTTTGATTTTAGGTTTTATAATTTTTATTGTAAGATTTGAATCATCCATTTAGTTTAATGAAGTTTCATAAGCGATTTCATGATACATTATTTTTATATTGTGATGACCGAGTATTCTACAGACATTCCTATAATAAGTCACGAAAAGTAATGTTTTGACATCTCCCCAACGCGCTATATTTGTTTCATCTGTCGTGGACTGAGAAGATCGCATCGACAATCGATACTAGCCGCGAATAACATTAGCATGCTCATAAGTAAGCCTGTTTACATGCTCAAAAGATACCCCTTCCATCTGCAAATCATATGAGCATGCTCATAAATCAACCGGCGGTTGATTTTTGTGCGTGCTAGTAATAATGAGCACGCTCATTACTAGCAATGTGCGTACACATATACTACTAAGTGGCAATAACTTAAGAAGCTCAATACTGCGCATGCTCACGTGCCACTAATAAGCATGTGTATCAGTACCTTAGAATAGTAGTAGTAGAGTTTGTATCATATTATACTCTAAGATCAGTTCCTTAATACGCGCATTGTTTCGTTGTGTTAAGTTTACGGATACGCCCCTCTCGTATCCGTAAACTTAACACAACGAAACAATGCGCGTATTACACACTGTACCCACACTAACTAAATTGCCGTAATGGTAGACAAATCTTCACATTCCTTGTACTGTAATGTAATTATTAACAAACAAAAATAGTAAAAAAATAATAAAACCAAGTACATAAAGCGCGAAGCTGTACAATTACACTCTGTCATCTCTTTTTGATTACATTTTTAGATGAGCTTCCTTAAAATTCATTGCGTCTGTGAATAAAAGTCTGCCGACTGGTAGACTGGCACTAGCGTGTCCAGGAATTTCTCCAGAGCGTTTTCATTCCACAAGCGAAAAACTCATTTCACTAATTTATATCGCGCTCATTCGTCGGCATATAATGAGAATATTCTCAGAGCGTTGCGGGCCACAACAGACACAATACGAGCGTAAATAGGTAATGACTAGAGTGGTGCTTGAGTCCGCCGGGCCGCGCTAGTACAACAACACACAAGGGACGCTTTCGTAATTTTGTATGACGTCTCGTCAACTGAATGGCTTAAGCCATGTATTCACTAGGGGACAAATCGCTCAACGTTCCGCGCGGCATGTCGCATCAACATCTACGCTCGTGTTTCGGGGACAATGACGCGGCCATTTGACGTGTACACACCGGGACTCACATATGACTTGTCGCGAAATGTCGCCCGACGAGGTTATGATGATTAGTGCTGCGTATCTATTTATTCTAACGAGTTTATCGAAACGTAAGAGGAGAAAAAAGTGGTGGGTGCGAAATTTTTACTGCAAAGAGAAAGAAGGATGGATATTCTATGCGATCTTCGAATGTTTGACAGATCATTTGTCAATTTCATTCAAATGACAACAACTGATTCTGAAAATTTATTACAAATATCGAGCCTTCCATAACCAAGCATGACACAATATTACGGAACGCTGTTGGCCCCACATCAGACTTGCAATTACAGCTCAATTAGAGCTCGATCAGTTGAATAACAATCTCGTTTCCCCACACTAATGTCATGTTGAGTGGTATACATTCACTTGTAAACATACATTGATTTGATAACTATTATTTCATTTGATGTAATTTTGTTATACTTTATGTTATTCACTTAATGTTTTATTTTTCTTTCTATATCACTTTATTAATTGTTTTTGATAGAATTATACCTTATCTCCTTTTATTTATTTTTACCTATCAATCTATACATCTTTATATACATTGTTTATTTTAATGGTACGTTGTACCGTGTATTAAATAAATAAATAAATAAATACCATGTGGTACAGACGCGCGGCGCGATGTCGCGGTGAGCTCGCTTGGGAACCGTGCGCATGGCAACGTTGCCGCGGCACGTAGAAATGCGCGACGTCGTGACGTCACGTAGACTCTATGCCGCGCGTGATGCTGAGGGAAAATTTGTCCCCTAGTGAATACATGGCTTTAACTCGGACAGCGGAGCATTCTAATTCGTTGGTTCTTTTTACTACGGAGTAAAACATTACAATGAGAGTTTCGGAGATTAAATAATTTTTAGGGCTGTTTAGTATAGTTTTATGCAGTTATGAATAGTTCTACCATGATGTAGGTACTCTTAGTTAGTGCAGTTCAGGAACGTGTTTGGTCAGGAACATGTTTGCGATCGGGTGGCCAAGACGGTAGAACATATCCTTTGAGAATGTACGATCATGAATGACGCAAAAGAGGTCTAATGATGTCCTAGTGAGGAGTGAAAGGAACTTCGGACGGTTCCGAGAGTTCGTTCGGGTGTGGGTATCCCGTTGGGAAATCCAGAGGGGATCTGTGTGATGAGCTTTCTTTTGTATTAGTAGTTTGAATCTGTCATTCCCCGGTGTTGTGTTAATGTGTGGGCTCCGGCATTGGAAGAATATCTGCCGGTCCTGTGCTTCCCTAGCCCAATATCCAAATGTATTTTTTATTTTTTTATTTCGTCTTTATCCGAGTTATCGGGGTGTCTGTTTGACTTTAGCGGGATTCTTATAACTATTATGTATTACTTTCTTCTTTTGTTATTACCATCTTCTTGTATTTATTTATGTATTTCTTATTAGGTAATAAAGACGTATCAAATGGTGTCGGTCTGTGAATGGTTTTGTTTTTGCGGCCGTGCCACCTCGCACCATATATGACCGATGCGGGGCGGCACGGTCTTGCATTGTAGCTATAAAAATGTTAGAATGAGAAGGGCCGATATGGGAGCTTTTGCTCATAAAATGGTACTGGGTAAGTGGTGGGTACCATTCACAGTTTAGGTACGTAGTAGAACTTGTCTCCAATTACCTCATCCATTCTTAGACGTGTATGTATGTCTCAACTTTTAACTCGTTGACATCCTCTCACGCATATCCGCGTGAAAGACATACAACCGCAGTGAATACGTGAAACCTTAATTACCTTCATGGCATCCGTTTGTCGCCGAACGTTTTGTTGTATGGTTTTAAAAAATATATATCGGTAATAGATCGGTGGGGGAAGATAATCGAGGAGGCAATGGGGTTGTAGAGCCAGCAGCGATGACATGGATCGAGTGATTTTAGATTTATTTTATCCCAAAATGGAACCATTAACCGGATTGCACTGTAAAGCTGTCAAACAGAATAAAAGAGAGTTGGACAAAGATCGACTCGAAAATATTCTTGCACATTATCCCTTGTTTCTAATATCAAATTGTTTTAACAAAAAATTTTAGTACCTAAGTCATTTGATACACTTCTTTGACATTGGAAACCACGCACTCTACTCCTGAGCAATATTTTTTATTTTTCTATTTTTAACGCTACGCTAGGTATACGTATATGAAATGAAGTACTAACATGATTTAAACTTCCATTTATTGCGCAAAGTTACTGGATACGAATTTAACTAGACTACTGTTTTCAAATTCAGTCACTAAATATTTCTAGATTATTTCACACACTAATTATTCAATTAGTAATTCGCACTAATTATCTCTAGTCACTCGTCCGTGGAACACTTTTTATTACGCTGTTTCTGTCGCATTAATCACTTTCGAGAATATTCCCATCAATTTTCGCACGTAGGTACTTGGTCCGATATAGGTCACTCGGCTTACACGCGTTGGTCACACTGCTTTTGTCGCTGGTTATTTCGCGTTTCTATTCGCACTTGTCGCACTTAAATAGAGTATTTATTTATTTATTTTAGGAAAAGTTAACAGCAAATCTAAAATTAAACAAACAAGAGATAAAAATAGGCCAATTATAAACTTTTCACTTAAAATTAATTATTAAAGATATTAGAAAAATGTGCATTACGACAATTTATAATTTCATTATATATTGATAAAGAATGGGAAGGGCTGAGTGGGATATAGGATTAGGATAAAGGAAAGAAGTGTGGGAGCATACGGGAATATAAATTAACTAGTTATGGAGCGGTTGTGAAGTTAATTTTCGTTTAATGTCCAGCATAGTCGAGTTAAAAATGTCTACGCGGTTGTAATTAACGTTAAATGAGTTTGTGGATCTATAGATGAATGAGTTTTGTTTAGAGTTGGTCTTGCAAAGAGGGAGATGAAAAGTAAGTGACTGTCTGCTGTAACGATTTGGGATATGGAAGGATAGACGTTGAAGGAGATCTGGAGTATCAACTAAGCTATTTTAAATAAAATTACATAAAATTAAATAAAATTTTAAATAAAATTACAGAGTCCGCTGTATTTCTACGAAAAGGTAAAGAAAATTATGACTTGAATTGTTGTTTACGTTTTCGAGCTTTCTGATTGACTGAATTCAAAATTGACGGCATTAAAATGTTATACAATAACTGTCAAGATACAGAAATAGCAATATTGCTTAGTTCAGAATACGGCCAATTACAGGGTTATTTGAAAAACATTAATAACCTCGCAGGACTATATTCCTGCCTTGATTATGAGTCGAATATATTCAAGATACTACGACCTAATATCAATAGTTGGAGGAATATGGAGATATGCGATATCAAAGTTAGCATTTTTTCCAATATTTCTGACTTATTTTTTGTAAAACGTTGGACTATCATTACAGTAACTTATATCGAATATAAAAAATTCATTTCCTTTAATACAAGTCAAATAAAATAATAAAAACCTTCTAATTTCAATTGGAAAATATTTCAATTGGAAATTTTTCAGGCTTTTTATCATTTTATTTAACTTGTATTGAAACGAATGAATTTTTCATAATCAATATAAGTTACTGTAATGATAGTCTAACGTTTTACAAAAAACAAGTCAGAATTTTTTTTAAAAAAATGCAAATTTTGATACTGCATATCTCCATAACGATTGATATATTAGGTCATGATAGCTTGAACATTTTCGACTCATAATCAAGGCAGGAATATAGTCCTGCGAGATTATTAATGTTTTCCAAATAACCCTGTATACTACGGCAAAATTGTGACTTACCTTAATACGTATATTTTGATAATGTTATTTACTTTATTAAGTTCTATTCACTACAGTTACTATTTATGTCTTTTATTCTAACATGCTTATATTATTATTATGTACTACTTCAAAATTATTTTTATGTTAAATATTTTAGAATATAAGTAAATAAGTTCATTACCTACTATCTATTTACACTCCATACATTAATACACATCATTTTCTCATATCTGTTAATATTTCCAAAAAAAAAAAAAATAAAGACGATAAAAAGAGATTGCAATTCAGACTTTTGTTTAAGACTAAAAGTAATAAATCTAACTGCATTTAGATATTTACGACAAGGTCTCAGCATCGCGGACCAGGATACTGCAGGACGTTGCACTAAGTGGATGTCCAGCACACAGTCATTTCCGTTCCAGTGGGAAAAGGATTTAAAAGCGTCGAAGAAGCCTTTCCTTGTTCTTTTCCGCTTAGACCAGATCCATTAAACGTCCACTTAGAAGTTAAGATTGCAAGTCCGAGAGCTTCAGACAACACCCGATAGCGTTGTGAATGGACGTGGGAAATCGATTTTTTACTTCCTTTCTTTTAACTCGTGGCGTCTGTTTGCTTGTTTTCGTGACAAAAAACTTTGGATCGATTTTTAACCCTTTTCCCGTGATCCAATCGAGCTGAAACTTTGCAAGCAGACTGATGGCGACGATCAAGAAGATCTATCAAATTTTCGTTAAAAAAGAATAATAATTATAGTATAATTTTGGATTTTTAGAAATTTTAGTGGTTTTTTCAAATTGGAATCATTACAAAAGTTTGATTACTACCAACGGCACCGGCGGCCCGATAGCGTCATATTAAAAGGACGGAATATTTAAAGTTTGAATTACTCCGTCGGTAGGCATAATACGTACTTCACTACGAATTTCGAAAATTTATGACAATTGGTTCATAGATGACAGCACACTTCGGTTTTTTGGGAAGAAATCAAATAATAAAGAGATATTTTTAGAGATATTTTCATTTTCAGTCAATCAATTATTACATGATGGTAAACTTAATTTACAATGAAAGGGAGTAAAATAAAAACTTGGTCTTTATGGGTTAGTTTTTTTACTGTGAAGTGTCAAAGTTGAGACGATTTTAAAACGTAATAATTGATAAACATTTATAAAACTAATGATAAAAGAGAACGCCGCATACAAAAAAATGAAATTAAATTGACGATGTAAATTCGGAAAAGTCCTCACAAAAGTGTGTAATTAATCATAAGTAAGTGTATAATTAATCATAACCACTGATTGTGGTGATATTTTTACATAAAAAAAATTGTGGTGTTCTGAAACAAAAAAAATAGTATGTAATTAATGTTTCAAACTATTGTAATCTAATTAAAAATTTATCGAATTCAAATTCGATACTAAGCTAACCAGGAAATTAAACTAATTTAATATGGAAATGAAAATTAAATATATTTAGAAAATTTTAATATCGATTTTTTTCTCTTCTTGAAGCGACTCGAATATTAAGTAATGTTTTTATAATATTTCTACACTTTAATTAATAGGCATTTTATAATAATTTGTACAACTTAATATTTTATCATTATTCTTAATATTTTATCATACGTCACAATTATTAAATTTTCATTGTCTGTCAGTCTGTCTTTCCATAACTTCGTGTAGCGTCCGCAAAATAACTGGCATGATCAGATTCTACAATTATTGGAGAATGGCCCTGTGAAAAGCCTCAACAACCGTAGAGCATGCATGAGAAGATGTATGAATGTAGCCGTAGTGTGCAAAGATAGAGGAATATGGCGTTTTATCCTATCTGCCTACCCCTGCGAGGAATCCTCGGTGACTGCACTCAAAACATTTATTTTTATTTTTTTGCGAATTGCTGCCTTTTCTTTTATGCCCCACATATTGTGTTGTCCTCTGTGTACCACGCAACATATAATTCCTTTCTGAGGAAATAAAGAGAAACACTTCAAGCACACTTAGACTACACTTACGTGTATACACATGAACGTTTCTACATGGAAAGCAATATAAAGTTCTCCCAACAAATAGAGTGCTTTAAGAAAATGGGGGTTCCTATGAAATTCGATTCTGGAATAATCGTACATTCTTTCTCCATCGCGCAAAAAAATACACTTTTGTAGCCCATAATTCAGAATTCGGCTAAATCCAAGATAATGGTCCCACTGCATATACAACGAAAATGATTATTTCACTATATTATTGAATGTGCTAAAAACAAAATGAAAGATAATTTACGTTTAAAAAGTAAGTATTAAATATGATATTACACTTTAAATTTTCGAAAAATGCACTGCATATTTTGACATTTCATAGGCAATATATGAGGTTAGGTTAGGTTATTAGGTTTGGTTAGGTTAGGTTTGGTTTGTTTAATTTAGATTACGATTATTTTAGTTAGATTAAATTAACGGAACATTAAATTATATAGTGAAATACTTATTTTCATTCTATGAACAACAGGACCATATACTTGGATTATTCCCAGAATTCACCAGAAACACTTGAATTCGTTCAAACAATCCATGTCCAAGTACAGCGAGTATTGTATTTGTATGCACCGACCAATTTGCCTAGAAACGTTTCAATAAAATGCGATATGTTTTTTACTTTTGTATTAAGATCACTTTATAAATTTCGCTTTAAATGCCAGTACTGGTGGTGGCGAATACTTGTATATGTAGATCTCCGGCAATAGGGTTAATGAATGTTTTTATATCGCAACAGTATTTTAGTGACTCAATTTTGTAAAATGAGTTTTAATCAAAAATCTTATTATATAAATGTTTTCGTAACTAGACCGTAAGTATGGATGTATATGCACTGTGTGCATATGTTTAGTTTACTAATTAAGGAGGAATTAATGAAAACGCTGAAATTTAATTACTGATTAATTAATTAATTTAATCAACAAAGCCACTTAATATTATTAAATTTAACGCTATTCTTTAAATTAAACTCTTTCGTAATTTATCACTCGTAAAAATACACAAAAAGACACTTTATTATGGCTTTAATACTTTATTTAATATTCACTAGAACATTACATCCAGTTTCCGCACGCATTATTCGCTTCGGTTTTTTTCGCTACGTAAAAATTTTTCTAGATTATTTGCTGTCAAATTATTGCTCGGTTGGCCACCCTGGCCTCCGCAGCCCGCGGCGGCTGCTTGCGCTTTGGTTTCGCTGTCAAGCGCGCTGAAACAAAAACAACTCTTCGCCCCGTATTATTATTATTTTTTAAATAGAGATGCGAACACGGAATACGTCACATCAATATTCTTACTATTTTCAAACTAAGCTAAACGCCTGTGCTATGAAAATAGGACTAACTTGCTAGTCTGGAGTGAGGTTCGAACCCGCAACCTTTGGATCACGAGGCCAGTGTCCTAATCACAAGACCAACAAGATATTCATTTATATCCGTATCGAGGTGTTTTGTACTTTATCTCTTTTTCGAGTGTTTAGGAGACGATTCTCGTTGCTTCTAGATTCTTGTAGATGTTTCTCAATGCTTCATGAAAGCCATAGATTACTCTAGGCCGTTCTGGTCAACTTCAAACAACTGTCATTTGACAGGAGTACATGATTCTTTTTAGCCTCGCTACAATCTATTATTTATTTATAATACATTTCTATTAAAGCCCATGTTAAAATAAATAAAATAGTCAACATTAAAAAAAAATTACAAGCGCAAAATTGCAAATAATAGCAGTGAAAAAAATAATTATAGCAAAAAATTTTTTTTCGAAGGAAGCAAACACTTGGTGGTGATACATTATAATTTATATATATAAAACTAACTTAACCCCCACTTATATTTTCTATATAATGATATGTTGAAAATAAATATAAGTGGTTAAACAAATAGGTAATAGACTAGATAATTTAGAGGCATTAGAGATAAGAAAAGCCATTAATATGAATCATAAAATCATTAATAATCAGGTACATTTATATTTTAGTCCACTTTTAAATATGTTCCCTCTTAATAGTAATATTCCCTGCGAAATCCCACCCCCTACCCCCACTTTTGGCACTCCGTCCTTTCACCTTTCACTCTAGTATACAGGGTTATTTGGAAAACATTAATAACCTCGCAGGACTATATTCCTGCCTTGATTATGAGTCGAAAATGTTCAAGCTATTGTAACCTACTATCAATAGTTAAGGAGATATGCGACATCAAAGTTTGCATTTTTTTTTCAATATTTCTGAACTATTTATTGCAAAACGTTCGACTATCATTACAGTAACTTATATCGAATATAAAAAATTCATTACCTTTAATTCGAGTCAAATAAAAAAAAAAACCTTCGAATTCCAATTGGAAAACATTCCAATTGGAATTTTTTCAGGGTTTTTTCAATTTATTTATCTTGTATTGAAACGAATGAATTTTTCGTAATCGATATGAGTTACTGTAATGATAGTCCAACGTTTTACAAAAATAAGCCAGAAATATTGAAAAAAAAATGCAAACTTTGATGTCGCATATCTCCTTAACTATTGATATTAGGTCATAATAGCTTGAACATTTTCGTCTCATAATCAAGGCAGGAGTATAGTCCTGCTAGGTTATTAATGTTTTCCAAATAACCCTGTATAAGCACATCATTTTTGTATGTTTAGGCAGTTAAGATTCTCCTTGAAGAAGCTACGGTCGTAGCGAAATCCGGTTAGATTTGAAAATAAATGTAAGTGGTGTTTAACTAAGTTAGTTTTATTTATATAAAAAATTATTTACAATTTTTATTTGACTACTAGCTGTAACCCGTCAAAATGACAGTACTTTTATATGCCGGTTCCTAAAGAAAAAGTATTTACTTAGTAATAGACAACGTGAAATAGTAATAACGACTTTTATCAAAATTATAACATATATGTACATACAACATTAAAAAATGATAGATGTGAGGTTTTTCTTGGGTTGAATCGGTAAATGTTGTATCACTTAAGTCAGCAAAGGCAGATCGTAAACCCTGTGAACGCCCATACATGGAAGTCTTTGTTAGGCGTTATAAATAGCTTCGTCTCTATGAGACATCTTTAATTTATCTCTGTTAATGATTATCCCTTCATGAAAAAAATCCAGTGTTCTTAGAATATACTGATAAAAATATTGTCAACTAACTAACTAACCATCACGCCGTTTCCCCGCAGGGGTAGGCAGAGAGGATTGAACGCCACATTGTTCATATTGTTGTAGTTTAATTTATTACTAAAGAAAGTCACTGGACACAAGTTAAATGTAGTACCGTTCTTAATTTTATAATCACTGGATACCTTCAGAATATTGTTGAAATGTTCCTTAATTCGCACTGGTTAATGGTCTATCGCTTAGATCACTTCTGGAAAATTCCATTCAATGTTCGCTCGTAGAAACTACTCGCCCCAGTATCCCTTTATTCACTTTCGCTGGTAACACTGCTGGTCGCACTGGGCTCGCTCCGTTAGTAGTATCGCGTGTTGTAAAATCACCGTCACGAATCACTAGTTTCAGTGGTTTCATCGCAGAGATGTCGCCCTGTTATTGCCACGAACTGAATTGACTGATCCCCCATTGTGTGACTCCTTTTATAGATAATTTCCTTAGCCAGATTTATTCTAGAATTGGCAGAGGCCTGCAGAATGTTTAAGACTTTTCCAATTAAATGTTTTACTACGTAATGGAACGTCATGGATTCTTTGAGATAGAGTGCGGTCACGCACGAGTGACTCTGCGTTGCGTGCGTAATATTCGAGAATTTGCGGTTACGGATGACGTTCACCGACTCGCTACAATATTGTAATGAGGCTAACAAGAATCACGCTTATGTCAAGTGATAGTTGTTTGAAATGATCACAACACTACCGAAAATTCCAGAACGGCCTAGCGTAATCTACAGCTTACGGGAAGCATCGAGAAACATCTACAAAAGCCTGGAATCCACGAGAAAATTCTCGTAAACACTGGAAACGTCTGGAGGCTTCGGTATCAGCATTAGTCAATATAAATAGGACCGCACACGGGAGTAACGAGTTGTGGTCGTTTTTAGGCGGGCTTAACAGCGGCACGGAAGCGAAGGCAGCCGCGAGTTGCGAAGGCAGGGGGACCGAGCGTGCGGTAATTCGACAGCGAGTGCTTTGGAAAGTTCTTACGTAGCGAAATAAACCAAAGCGAAATAGTACGTGCGGGATTTGGATGGAATTTTCTAGTGAATAGTGTTATAAAGTGTCTATTTAGGAGGATAAATTTACGAAATAGTTTAATTTAAATAATAGTGTTAAGTGAAAGAGTGTTAAGTGACTTTGTATGTTTGGTTAATCAATTAATTAGCAATTAATAAATCCTGTATTAAATTCCAGCACGACAATATTATAAAAAAGGTGATTGGATAGATGACTGGACAATTGTATGTGAAGGCTTGTTATATTTTCCCGACATAAATAGAATATTCGGCTCTTTTCTTTTCGGCTATATTTCCGACACTACTAAAAGCACTCAAGAAATTAATTTTTGTTTCCGAGATGAATTTAATAACAAGAGAATACAGGGTGAATTTGTTCTTGTTAATTAATTTTCTGCAAACACTTCACACTGCCTGACGGCTTGGTGCTACATTATCTAAGTGTTCACTTATCCGCAATTCCTTTATAAGGAGCATTTTGAATTTTGCAGAGCGCTCGTGAATTAAGCCATGTATTCACTAGGGGACAAATTATTCCTCAACATCACGCGCTGCATACGTCTACGTGACGTTGCAACGTCGCACACTGTTTTGCGACGTCGCCGAAGCGCACAACATAGCGCAGCATTTCTACGTGCCGCGGCAACGTTACCATGCGCACAGTACCCGAGCGAGCTCACGGGGACATCGCGCCGCGCGTCACTACCGCGTGGTACGTTTACAAGTGAATGCGCATGCGCTATACCACTCAACATGACACATGACGTTAGTGTGTGGAAACGAGATTGTTATCCAAGCGATCGAGCTGTAATTGCAAGTCTGATGTGAGGGCCAACAGCGTTCCGTAATATTGTGTCTTGCTTGGCTACGGAAGGCCCGATAATTTGTAATAAATTTTCAAAATCAGTTGTTGTCATTCGAGTGAAATTGACAAAAGATCCGTCAGACATTCGAAGATCGTATAGAATATCCATCCTTCTTTCTCTTTGCAGTAAATAATTTCGCACCCATCATCTTTTTCTCCTCTTACGTTTCGATAAACTCGTTAGAATAAATAGATGCGCAGCACTAATCATCAAAACCTCATCGGGCGACATTTCCGCGACAAGTGATATATGAGTCCCGGTGTGTACACGTCAAATGACCGCGTCATTGTGCCCGAAACATGAGCGTAGATGTTGATGCGACATGCCGCGCGGAATGCTGCGCTATTTGTCTCCTAGTGAATACATGGCTTTATACGATGGATTTGAGGGTTGCTCACCTTGCCCCGTTTCTACCTTAATAAATGAATTGCTTTTATCGCTTTGCTGTCACTTCTGGAGAAACTAAAAATAATTTTACGCTCAATTGAATGATGTTAAAATTCAAAATATTTTGAGCATGTCCAAATTTTTCAAGAACAAAATACTGGATTTTATCCCCATGGGACATCATTATCACATATTGGCAGGTATTGAAGTCTTTTCTTATTTGTCTCTGTATTGGATTATTGGGACGAAAAAGCTTCGAACTGCAGGTGGCGGTAGTAAAAATACAACTCGCATACGGAACAGGTTGTGCAAGCCAAACATATACTTCTATACAACTTCCAAAAATTTGATAGTTGTGGTGGTCTATCAAGCGTTACATTGTGTAAAGTGATCACTTTACTCAAGTAAGCTCTATGAATATCCAAAAAAAGAAAAGACTTACATACCTACTTTCCCATATAAAAATATAGCTTCGTCTCTATGAGACATCTATAATATATCTTGATGTTAAAAATGTTTAATTTGAGGTGGTCAATGGTTAGTTTATGTTGTGAAATGGTTTATTTATGGTAAGGAAATGTTTATATATATTTTTGATCATTTATAGCATTAACTTTGTGGTTGGACATGATTATTAGTTTCAGTTAATTAAAAACTTTGTAAAAACCACTTGACGTAACTTTACGTCTACCGGTTTCGATACCGGTCTTCGTCAGGATGGATGCATACTAACTAATCCATTACCTATTTTGGTAAATAGGTTAATTTTGTAACGGGGGCGTGGCCATAGTTATGGTGGGGGTAATTGACAAGTAGACACCGAAATGGGGAATACATCAAACAATGGGTTATTCGTGAAATTCAACTGGTTATTAATTATATTAAATATTGATTGTATTATTTGTATGTATCTACTTATATTTTTCATTAATTACACCTACATGTTTCGGAAAAACCTTTCCATCGTCAGGGTGTTTTACGATGGAAAGGTTATTTCCGAAACATGTAGGTAATTAATAAAAAATATAAGTAGATACATACAAATAATACAATCAATATTTAAATAACTGACCCATAAAAAACAAGTTTTTATTATACTCCCTTTCTCATTTACTAGAGGAAACAGGTTTGGCGCTTAACCTACGCATTGGGCACGTGGCGACGCTACGAAAGCGAGTAATAAAAAATTGCGAAAAATCCAAAATTATTATTTTTTTTAAAAGGAAATTTGCTATATCATTTTTATCGTTGCCAACGAGTCTGTCTGCAAAGTTTCAGGTCGATTGGATCACCGGAAAGGGGTTAAAAATCGAGAATTTTTTCGACAGACAAGCAAGCAAGCAGACGCTACGAGTAAAAAGGAAGGGAGTAAAAAAGTCAATCTACAATTTTCTGAATCAATTGAATTTTTTTTTATATTGACTTTAGTGTTCGGGCATTTCTTGATTTCTAATATTTCTAAGTGAGGCAATCTAAGGCCTCTATTATTCATTTGGAGAAATGTGAGGCTTGTTTCCAAAAGATGGTTTTCAATTGCTCTCATTAGCCCTTTTACCTTACCTTAAAAAATTACCTTTTACAAAATGGGTAATGAATTGTCAGTTGCGTCTGTCCTGAAGAAGATACAGTGGTATTGAAACGGGTAGACGTAAAGTTTCTCCAAGTGGTTTATACAAAGTTTTTAATTATTTAAAATTTATAAGGAAATGTTTAATTAAATGCTGTAGAATGTTCAATCTCCGCCGTAAAATGGTTAATTTAAGTTGTGAAATGTTTAATTTATGTTGTGAGACGTTTTATTCAATGTTACAAAGTGTATAAAATGAAGTTAATCATTTAAGCTCTAAAATGTTGAATACGAAGTTCTGAACTGCTTAGTTTATGTTGTGAAAAGTTTAATTTGATGTTAAACTTGTCGCTTGTTTTAACGTTGTAAAATGCATAATTTGAAGTTATGGATCGTTTCATTTATGTTATCAAACTCTTCATTTAATATCATAAAATTTAAATTTTACAATATAAACTGCTTACTTTATATTGTGAATAGTTAATTTGTATTTGTGAACTGCTTAGTTTATGTTGTGAAATATTTAATTTAATTTTGAATGAAATATGTAAATATGTAAATATGTAAATATGTAAATACGAAAATATGTAAATATGTAAATATGTAAATATGTAAATATGTAAATACGTAAATATGTAAATATGTAAATATGTAAATATGTAAATATGTAAATATGTAAATATTTAAATTAATTTAACTTAAAATTGTATAAATAAGTCGTTTGTACGTGGTATATCCACTGTTTGATAATGGCCTTACAAGCCGAAACAGCTGTAACACATAAAAATACTTAACTCGTAGAACTTAATAATAATTTTTATTAAAATTTAATCTATTTTGAATTTCGCTAAAAAAAAAAAAAAAAATTTAATTTATGTAAGCAGTTGTGAAATTTTTAAATTATAACGATGATGATGACGAAGAAAAAAATGGAAAACAGAATTAGGTACATAAAGAAAAATATATATAATGAAGTGCCTATGTATTTACGTATTTATCTACATTCTTCATCTCTTTGGCCTACACAAACGCTGATTTTTCCACATAAAACATACAAGCATTAATCCGAAGCTGAAATATTTCAGGTTCAGCGAGAACTCTGCATTAAAGGCATATTTTCCTCCATTATCGCCAGAAAAAATACGAAATATTTTTTACTTCACTAAGCCGCCGCCGCCCGCACGTATTTTATTGTATTCTTCAGGAACAGCGGAATGTAGCTCATGAACAACACATTGTTGTGTCAAAAATTTTATGACATTTTTGTGACATTTTATGACATAGTGTGTCAAAAATTTTACGACATTTTTATGATGATCTTCAACATCTGCCAGTCTCTGATACTTCACTTACAAATGTTGTGCCTGCCTCACTAAGAGATCGTCCAAGACAACCGACTCACAAACCATGGCGATCGTTTAGTTTCAAAAAATTTCAAAAAAACATTAAAAATGATTATCTGATAAATCGTACAATTTATCAGATAATCTGTTGATTATCTGGTAAATCGTACAATTTATCAGATAATCTGTTGATTATCTGGTAAATCGAACAATTAATAATTATTACTAATTAGTTAAGATATTGTCACCAGTCGTGGCTGCAGGAGGAATTAAAGAAAACGCCGGAATGCGAAAACGGATTTATTGATTACTGAATAATTAATTAAATAAACGTACAAGTCTCTTAACACTATTAAATGTAACGCTGATATTGAATTTAACTGTTTTGCAAATTTATCACTAGTAAATAGACACTTTATAATCGCTTTAACAGCTTATTCACTATTCACTAGAACAATCCATCCAATTACAGCACGTATTACTATTCGCTCCGGTTTATTTCGCTACGTCAGACCTTTTTTCAGAATATTCGCTTAAATATCGCACACGGATAAGTATTTTACTTAATTATCTATCGCTTAGTTCACACGTCTGATGGTAAAACTGTTTTCGCTTCATGATTCGCCGCTAGAGTCGAGTCGTTGGAAACTACCACATACTCTTACCACATCCCAACTCGCAATAACAGACATTCACCTACTTTTCATCTCCCCTTTTGTAAGACCAACTCAAAACAAAACTCCTTTATGTACAGATCCACAAATTCATTTAACACAAACTATCACCACATTGACATTTTCAACGCAACAATAAGAAACATAAAACAAACAATATCTACACTACCGCACCCAAACTAATTTGTACATTATATCTTCCCTTCTACTCCCGTCCCACATTCCCCTCCATTCGCTATTAATGTATGTTAAAGTAAATTTTTAAATTCAGTGGAAAATTTTTAAGATTGTTTTGCTGTTAACTTTTCCCAAAACAAAATAAATAAATAAACACACAAATACACACACTCACACAAACTCACTATTGGACATGTTTTTTCTTATTTTTTATCGATTGTATATATGTGTTTTCTTGTAATTGGCCCAAAACTCTGTACATCAATTATTGTTTTTTTCAAGATTGATTAATTATATGGCTGTAAGAAAACCAATAAATGAAAATAAAAAAAATAAAATAAAAATAAATAAACGTCAAAATAACAATGGCCTGCGGCCTGGATCCGTTTATTTATACCGGATAACGTTGAATTTTAGAACCTCCGAGAATTCTCTAGTATTTGCTAGACTTTTATAGTGTTTTATCGCAAGTTCTTGTAACTTCCGGATGTTCCTGGAACTTTGGAGACGTCTCTCGAAAGCTGTAGATTACGCCAGGTTGTTCTGGAATCTTCGGTAGTATTGTGAACACTTCAAACAACTGTCACTTGACATGATTGTGTGATTCTTTTTAGGCTCGTTATAATATTAATGTAATTTTACATGGTTATCTAATTACGTCTTTGTTTTGTTGTCGTTTATTGTCACTTATTTTAATTATATTATTACTTCTCTACTTCATTGTATTCGTTTCATTATGTTATTATTCACTACTATTTCATTTTATTAACTTTTCCATTCTATTGCTACTGTTATTTTTTTGTTCTTCTTATTGTTTATACTTTCATTATTTGTTTCTATGCGACTATTTGATATCTGTTCATTGTGTGGCTTTTTACCCGTTTGAGGCTGTGTGGTCAATCCCGTTTTCCTTTGGTTCTGATACGAGTTCTTCGTGGGAGATACTGTTGAGTACTTTCTTCGAGTCGATGAAAATACCTATGCAATTACTTGATTTGTTAAATTTACTTTGTATGATGGTGGACGTTTGGCGGTTGCGTCTTGTGTGCATATTCCTCCGGTGAACCCGAAAGGGTTCTAATTTATTGTAGAATTGGCTTTTGTGATCGATTTTAGTCTCTTTTTGACTGCTTATTCAAAAATTTTCGATATATTAGATAAATACATAGTATATTACCTAATTCTTATTGTTTGTTAAATTAGATTTCACTACCAATATGATTGTAAGTGATTTTCTCTCACCACATGCAAGAATCATAATTATTTTTCATGTGGTACATAACATATAATAATAATTTGATCGTTAATATTTACTAGTTATCATTGTTATAAAATAAATTATATGTATTATCTATTAAATAAAAAAAAATGTGTTAGGACACAAATCAATACGTTCGATTCTGATAACTTATGCTCTTATTTATATACATAATTTACTTGTGTCCGAATAAATAAATAAATGCATATACCAGAATATATTTTTGATGATTTTCTTCTTTGTGTCTATGTTATTAGTTTAAAAGGCTTTATAATGTAAATCCTTGTTAAGAGAAACCCACTGATAATCAGATGTGGTTAGTGGAATTTCTACTATATAAAAAAAATACGGCGGGTCACCGGGAAAAACTGGTAATTGGTAATTTAACACATCTAGAGAATATTTAATCTTCCCAGTAGAAAGTTCAGAATCGAGTGCAATATGAAAGGATTTGCCCCGACATGCGATATGGTGATTAAAGACAAGTGTGATGTTTTTGATGCTGAGCTGAGACAATGAAATAATCGTAATTAGGGGCTTTCAGTCGCTTTGTGTTTAATGTCTAATTATTTTCTTTAACATATTTTCTTAGTGTGACTATGTTTTTCTTACGTAATTATGTGTATTTTAAGTATGTAAAAATAAAATTTGAATGGTATAAAACCCACAACGGCGAGGATAATTTGAAAATAAATGTATTGTATTCCTGACGCGAATCGCCGGGAAACTGGAAGGAGTGAAACGGGAATAGGGAGGAATGACAGGATAGGGGTGCGAAAGGAGGTGAATACTATACGAATGTGGACTGTTATTTTGGTAGCGGAAGAAACACAGATGAAAAACCGAAACTCACCACACAAGAGTTTTCAATCTCCTTTGATTCCACTGCGATGCTCGATAAATTTGTGATTCGCCATACACAATTGGCACGACACTTGGCGAAAGTTTAGTTTGATATGGTCAATTCGACGATAGATTTCGAAACTATCTCGACTAGTAAGTAGCTTACGACTGATAAGTGTAGGATGAAGGGAGGAGAATTGAATGATACGTATGCAATGATTATAAACAAGAGCTAGAAGAGTGAGGTTTTGAACCTGCGGCCAGCACCACCATGGCTCCAGCGGGGACTCCCATGCTGAGGTTCAGCTGCCTGCGCTCCTCGATGGCCGCCACGCTTCCCATTACCACTTCCGCGATACCGCAGACTATCTGAAAATGTAACAATTTATCTATTACACGCGAAACGACCAAACATGTGTCCACAACTTTAATTACTCTGAATGATATCTTTAAAAGTGTAATTAATCTAGGTGAAAGTATGTAAGGATGTATGAAAGAGACAAGAATCATGAGAGAGTGAATGTATACAAAAAGCGGCGCGCCATCCTGGAGCGCTCTCTTTGATCTTCTATTTTTTTTGTATTTTTTACAATATTTTTTAAAAAATAAAATCTATACCTATAAAACTCAAGTTCTGTCTGTTTTCTATACAAATCTACACCGTTTGTCCGATTAGACTCGAATTTTGCATACTTATGCTTTAGGACAGTAACATAGGTGATTTTTCTCCCTCCCCTTTTACCCTTTCCTAGTATTTGTGTCCCCCCACAAATTTATTTTTCAACTTAATCCTTAATCCGTGCAATGCCAGGTACGAACAGCTTATAAATAAATAAATTACTTACGAACCGATCAGTACCGTCATTTTTGATGGCTTACAGCTAGTATAAAAATATTTTTTTAAATTCACGCTAGTTGTCTCTTGTATACTTATTACACACAGGTTCGCACTAATTCAGGTCACAAGAATTTTTTCTGTACTTTTTATCTATAGCCAAATCATTCCGCTCAATTTCGCACGTGAGCACTTATTCGCTTTTCATGTCTATCGCTTGCTTTTCATGACCATCGATTATTTTTTGATTCTGGTCAACTCGCATGGTTTGCCTTTCTGTACAAAATTTTTTTTTCGTGAATGTTCGACATGTTTCTCCATATGTCTAGTAATTAAGTTTTTTTGAGAATAGAGTAGTTGATTTTAGATTCACACAGTGGATGAACAAAGGACAGTTCAAGAGGCTTAGTTACCACTGCTTGTTACTCTCTTCATTAGATGGTATTTTGCACGATTCTATATACCTATGTTTGTCAAAATGACTATTCCGGTTAAGTTTTTCTGGAGTACGAGCAGGTAGAGAAGCGATAGAGTTTCAAAAAAGGTTTAAAATATCCCGTGACAAGAGCCATTAAAAAGTATACGCTCTAAAAGTACCACATAAAACCGCGTAAAGAAAGATACTGTCGTAAAATGAAATACATTAAAAATGTAACCATAAACATTCCGAAATATTTTGACAAAAGATTTATTCACGCATCATAAGCCGTCGATCATCTCCAGTAGTGTAAAATTTTCTACGCTTACATGACATCTATGTGTGTAGATGAGAAAGCTTACGAATATTCGATGACAAGAAGGTTTACAGTGAGAAGGTTTAGACAGTCGCCAACCAGAAACCCATTCGATACGTGCGAGGGTAGACTCAAAAATTCGCAGCCTTTAAAAAAACGCCACGCCGCACTATGGGCGAAATTGTAGCGCTAGCAAGAAAAAAATAATATCGCCCGAAATAGAGCAGTAAATTTAAAAAATATATTTTTTAATAAAATTAATATATATTAAACTTTTTTATTAAATAAAACCTTTTCAACCGCGGATAATTTCATAAACTACATTAATTTGATATATTAAGAGAAAAAATAAAATATGTGAGTTTACAGAATTTAAAAAATACTTATTTTTTTGTCGATTTTAGGTATACTAGGCACAATTAAAAGAAATAAAATTACAAGTAATATATTACTCTCCTTTTTTATAGAATTAATTAATTTATTCGAAAGATGTATCACATAAAAACTGTGGAAGTATTGGATCAACTGAACAAGATATTTCAACTCACTATATATTTAAACAAAAAAAAACTTAAAATGATTTAAATAAAATACAAATTTTAATAAAATATTGATTTCAGAAAAACAGTAAATAAATATAGTTATTAATCGATATCAGATGGTTCCAACAACTTCACAAAGCGTGTCGTTTATTGTTACAACATAAAATACAAAATAAAACAGTGGATCCGAAACAAGGGGAGAGATAAAATAGGCACACTTACACAAACACACTAACACAATATAACCTTAGATATATTTTCTATTATGTTACTTTAAACACTTTATTATCTATTTACTATGTTTTGAGCCTACACAATATTGTAAACTATGCCTGTCTCAACACAGATATTTCTAGTGAGAGAGGCACAGTCCAAACAAAATTTGATACTTAAAATTAAATAGAAATAAATAAATAAATTTGAATCTTCTGGGTAGCATTCTTTTTTCTTTATTTTAATAGCATCATATGCAGGATAAGTATTTGCCCCTCGTTCTTTGGAACTTTGTTGAAGAACTACATATTGATGCTTGGTAAGTTTCAGGTCATAAATTAATGCCAATGCTTCCTCAGCTGTGTACAATCCTGTGGTTTTTGGAGTTACCGCATTTTTCATCCGCCGATGGTTCTGGGTGTACTAATTGTTGCTTTTTTAATGACATCTGCAATAGACCGTTTTCCATGTAGTATATATTCTCTGATCGCGGCGAGAGAGTGCTCTTGTGGGCTCTTTTTGTCGCTAATCTTTAGCTTATCACACTTAAATCAAATAATTTATTTGCTCTTCCACGCTCGAGATTGGACTTTTGTATTAGAATATGCGATTTAAGTAAAGGCAAAATATTATGTTCTTTTGATGACCATAATGATTCCTTCTTTACAAATGTTGTATAAGACAATTTGTATTTTCTCGACTTAGAGGTGAGTTGTAAAATGAATGAATTTATACATCTTGATTTTTTAATGTATTTTGGTTTTATGTTCGTTATATTTAATTTATCAAATATATATGTTGTAAGTATCTATGTTACAATAATTCGAATTGGAAAACGTAAGTCCATCATGATGAATCACATTAAATAACTGTTTTGTACCAAAGCAAGTGTCCACACGGAATAATTTATATGTACCTCACTCCCTTCCTCTTCCCCCCTGCTCCTACCGCTCTCGGTCTTCGCAGTCGACCTACAGCACGCGCGCCGAAACAGTGGAGCCCTTTTTTCATGCCAGTACGGCAAGTTTAATTTTGAGTTCGTAACTCTCTTTATATCTATATCTTAAGTATCTTTTCGTAACTTTAACAATTCATGTGTCTGTGGCGAAGAAAGAAGAATACAGTCCACACCCGAGGGAAGAAGAAACGAAGGTATCTGAAGGCGCCTGGATGAGATCGCGTTTTGGAAGAGAGCGGTAAGTCCTGTTTCCAGCATCCCCTTCAGCTTGCCCCAAACAGTAACTCCTTCCGCAATATTATGTCAGCGTGGCCGGGAGTTCCGCCGCTACCTAAAAAAATATTTTTAATTCCTTCGGACGGCTTCGGAGTTCATTTTATTTTAAAACTATTAAATAAAAAATTAAACTATATTAAAAATCAAAGTACAAAACTTATGTACGATTAAGCAGTATGTAATAGTTTAACAGTGTCTTTAATTCAGTTCTTAAAATAAATAAAAATTACCACTTTATACTTTGACGTATTAATATCACTAACACAAACAAATTTTACAAATAAAATCATTTTAAAAATGAAATAAAAACTCATATTTAAAAAAAATAAAAAACTTATTTTACTACGAGACGACACGTCCTCACGTTCTGGTATCCAAATCTCGACTGATGCTGAGCGCGGTTGCCGTGTTGGATAATGTCGAGTTTGCGATGTTACCAAGTGTATGCCGTGTAATATTTTATAAAACTTTCGACGGATTTTAATAACTTAGTTATTTTTTGATATTATCACAGTGAAATAAAGGTAAAATGGCTCTATGACTTTGTATTTTTTCCTGCTAGCGTTGTATGAAACCGTCCACCGTGCGCCGTAACCGTGAGTTTATAAAAGAATTGGGAGACGTCCCACGAGTCTTTAATTAAGTATTTAGTAAGCGATTTTCTGTTGGATGCCTTTTGTTTGGAACCGATGCTAAAGAACGTGAACGAAGTAATTTCTCTGTTCTCCAAATCTCTTCCCCCCCATAACACACGAAGTTCTGTAATCGGTGGCTCCGGATTTGGAATGGTGCACACATTACCAGGAGATTCGAAATCTTATCCTGATCATTATTGTGTAATGAGTGAAATGAAGCTATATATATATACGAATATAGATATATATATATATATAGTATATATAGATATTATATATATATTATTTATTTATTTAACGCTCTTATGGGCATTTAAAAATATACAGAATATAAATTTAAAAAGAAATATCTTAAGACTGATAAAATAATAATATAGTTAAAGGTACAAATAATAATAGTTGAAAGGTAAAATAATAATACAGAAAAATTTAGTATCCATTTCCATTTCGTCGAGATATAAAGAATTGTATCGGTTTTGTCCTAAACACAGTTATATTATCAGCAGCACAGTTATATATGAACAATTTATAATACAGTTAATTTTACGGAAGCAGCGGATACCAGAGTAGCATTTGTCCCTTCGTTCCAGTTTCTTTGCTCACTATGTACTCTACAATACACCGATAATCGTTCAGATACATGATTGCTCAGTTCGCTTATAAGTTGCACACTGCACGTAATGGTGCGTCCATTAATTACATTATGCATTTCGGGACATTTATACAGTTCTTGTATTGAACGTTAGACCTTATTCTCTTTCTGTTTTTACGTATTGTACATAGCACCAATTTTTCCTTACTTGGAAGAATAAGAAGATCTATAAATAAAAATACAAGATTATTAATAAACAATACTGTGATTCTCCCGCACATAGATTATTGTTCTAGTATATTATTTATAAGCAACGAAGGAATGCTAAAGAAACTACAAATAGTACAAAACAAAGCGATGCGAATAATGTTGAAGTGTAATAGAAGAACTAAAATACCAAAAATGTTGAATGCCCTAGGACTAGAAACCGTAAATGAAAGAATAAAATATAACGTAATGGTGCAAAAATTTAAAATTAAACATGAATTAGTTAGTACCCAAATACATTGATGACAGGATGAAGCTGAATATGAATTTTCATTCTTACAATACGAGAGCAAGCGAAAATAAGACTACCAAAGAAAAAGAAAAACACCTCACAAAATTGTATGATATATAAAGGTATAAAAATCTTCGATAGCCTGCCAAAGGAAATTCAAAACACGAAGAATATAAGGAGGTTTAAACTGGAGTGCAAAAATTGTATTGTAAAATCTTTTAAATTATTAGATGGAATGCAATATGTCTAAGTGAAATCATATATTAGCCCACACAACATTATGTGTGGAACTAAATAATTAAGATAAATAAATAAATAAATTTTTGACACATTGTCTTGTTCATTACCATGCTAATGAGCATGCTCAAAATAAGCATGTGTATCTGTACCTTAAAGCGAGTATTATATAGTTTGACTGGATTTCCGATACCTACAAAGTCTTCCTTCTAACACAAGAGACGAGAACGTCACATTTATCTTAATTAATGATTTTGTTTCAGACTATTGACTGTTTTGTCGTCAATAACCTGTTCAGCAAAATCTAGCTCGAGTAGATATCCTATAACGAGTAAGGTGAACTGCCCTCATGATCAAATAAAAAATATAATAAGTAAACAATGCCTACGTATAAAATCGTATCAAGAAGATGTCAAAAATGTGTATATTCATTTACAATTTTTAATATTGGTTATTTAAGTAGTATCTAGGCTAGGAAAAAATGCCATTTTATCCACTGACGAGGCGTTTTCATTTTGAAATACTGAGCTGTACACGTTATTAAAATACGTTGTTTTCAACAATTGTGAATTTGATAAATGAGACCCGGCAGGTGACGTAAATACCGGCATGACGACGCTTGTTTTAAAAATCGAGTTAGTAGAAAACATACCTTTCTTTTGAATTCTTCAGAAAAAATATAAGCATTACATGCGCAGACACGTATGGACGTTTCAAATTCTTTCAGTGTAAGTAAATGAATTGTCAAAAAAGATAATTCGAATAATGCGTTTACAAGAATGTAAGAATGAAGTATTGTAACAATTAAGAATTTATTTTTTAATGAGGTTTTTTTTTTAAATAGCATAAGCAAAATAAAAATGTATGTTTTTTTCTTTTATTAATGCAAATACGTGGCATGAGCAGATCAACTAGATATTGGAAGATGGTCCTGTTGGGAGTCTCAACAATCGTCGAGCTTGGATGCGATGGTATGTGAATGCGGATTAGGCGAGAGTTGTATGTCAGGATAGAAGAGTGTGTACGTGAAAACGGCGTAGTGGTAAGATTAATGAATTATTGATATTCGATGTTAAATACTTTTTATTAAATTATTATTTTTTAAATAGACATGCTGTGACGCACAGAACAAAGACTGTAAGATTGAGTAGGTGTGATTCGCCAATTTTCATTTTGACGCCAGGAGTAGGATGTACTGATGGTTGAAAATAAAATTCTTGGTAGTTTGGATACTGGACCTAAGCGAAGGAAGTGCAGAACAATACGAAAAAGACTGCCTTTGCACTTCGGATCTAGTGGATTTACTGGAAACCAAAGTTTGGCACACACCGCCGCTGTTAGATATGTATAAAAAATATTAAAAGAAGAAAAAGTTGGGCTACCAACTTTGATCGCATTGAGAACAATAATAAAAAAAACATTTTTAGGGTCATCAATTCTCGACGCAGCGAGAACAATAATAAAAAGCCCTCTTTATGGCTAAAAATTCTCGTCGTAGCGATAACAATAATACAAAGGCCCATTTCAGGGCCACCAATTTAATTATTTATTTAGTTTAAAATCTTGAAAAACATTAAGAAAAATTAAAACACAATTTGTGGGGGCAGCTTTGTTTTACGGAGAGCGGTCTCGAATGATAGTCGCGATTCCTATTCGAAACAGATGCGAACACGGAATACGCGTTGAATTAATATTTTTACTACGATATTTTCTAACTCAGCTAAACGCTATGAAAATAGAAATAACTTGACGGTTATTAGAGTTAATTATTACGGTCGTTGGAGATATTTATGTGTTAAATGAAATGAATGAGTTCAGCCTACACCTCCACCGTGATGCCACTGAATAAGACTTCAGCGAAACGTCGAGATTAGGTTAAAATAAGATTAAGATAAAATATCCGTTTTATTTAACACATCACTTGATGGTGTCTTGGAATGGAATATTGATAGTCTCGAAGGGTTTTTGAATATACAATTTAACGTCTTTCCTTCTGAGACCTCACCACGCCTTCCCGGAACATAAATCAATACAATTTATTACCATAAAGAGTTTTCTTATTATACCGATTGGGTGTACCTCTAATTGGCTCCCTTAACGATAATATTATTAATATTATTCTTGATGCAAGCGCATTGCACTGCAATCATTACAGTTGGAGTGGGATTTTTACAGGAATGCAATTTATCAGAAGCACTCCTCGGCTTCCAGGTGTTCCCTAGGGAGCTAGTAGGTGCTTAAATTAAGTCGAAGCGTAATTTATGGCTGGAAGCTGGAACATCCAACGCAATCAGTCTAATGTACCAAGTTGATGCTAGAATGATGCTCAATTTATTTTACCTTCTTTAACTACCTAATTAATGTAACTCAAAAAGATACAGAGAGAAAATATTTTTTTTCAAAAAAGTGTGTTACTACGGCTTGAAACTATATTTTTGTATTGCTGGTAAATCTAGTTAACAACGTATATTGAACGTCAAATTTATTAATTTATTTCCAGTTGGAATATACGTTTTGATTATATATATAGCGGCTACCGGGACTTTATTTCATTTGCAGATGATACTGTATTACTTTTTAAAGGCGGAACATGGAAAACTGCTCACAAAATAGCAGAAAGCGGTATGGTGACCGTTAAAAAGTGGCTTGACCGAAATCTACTTTCACTGAACATTGAAAAAACTATATACAATTTTGATTCGAACCATAATTCACGCTCAGAAATTTTACTTTGGTAAAATTGTGAGGAGTAAAAATAATTAAGACAGTGGCATAGGGTGAAGAGAAGAATAGGAACAAAAAGATTTATTCAATAAGAGATTGCAAAAGATATTACGCGATTGTAAATGAAGAATAAGATGGAGTGACTGTAGTATTACTTCACCATTTCTTCAATGCCATCAGTTTTTTTTTAAACAAATTTTGCATAATTTTTCTTTAGGTCCCTTCGTAAATCACAATATCATGCATCATACTCCGTCTCTCTGGGCGACCTCCCCTGTCTGATATAAATGAGTATTATGTGGAGCGCCATCTCAATTTCTAGGATTCTGAGAAAAATAGTCACTGTACCTCACTTTCCCAAATACCTTACATTAAAAATTTACAAATACCATTATCTTGGACTTTGTAAATTTTGAATTATAAAGTATAATTAATTCTCAATCATTGCAATACCAGACAGGTACAGAGAGTGTATTGTTATTGTAAGAATTAATAAATAATTGTACTACTTTACGGTAATAAAAATGTACATATTATGAACGTTTGTTGGTGATCATATTGAAATCCTATTTCAAAGCTAATTTCGAGCTCGCGAGCCAACAAACTAATACGAATGTGCAGGAAATCTGTTGAACTTTGCTCATACTTCGCTCTGGTATTAATTAGTGAAGCAGCCGAGCTTTTGCCTCTCACGGCCCCATAATATGTATCGGGTAGTCGGGAAAGTTCTGTCGTACTTTAGCTAATATAAATATGCAGGTTTATGCAAGCATAAATAAGCACGCAACGCAGATAAACATCGTATTTATCTACATATCAATGATATAAACATGATATCGTTGATGGCGCCCAACGTGGGGCACACGTCTTAAGTGCCATTAGATATCATGTTCAATTTCAATTTATTTATTTATACAATAATATGTAAATTACAAACTTAAATTCAATGCAAACATATTATGAAGATATATCTATATTTATTAAAATAAGAATATTAAAGCAATTAAAAATAACATATACAATCTTGTCAAAGGTGTAGGAGAATCCCGCTTCGGAAAACCCCTTCAGACACATGGAATATATCAATACTCAATGCGATTTTGTTCAGCATGGCTGTATCTCTTCCAACAGGCATAACCATCGGCAGGTTGGTCTTGTATATTGGAATGTGAAACAATCTATGCTGATGATATTTAAGGTAATTATCAGGAACATACAAACCAATGCACTGCATAATTTCAATATTATCGATCATGCCGTGCAACAATCGATAAAAATGTGTAATCAAATACACATTCCTTCTAGTCTCTAAACTATTGTAGCTAAGCATGCCCTGGAGAAACTCGGTTGGTTAAAGTCAAGGAGAATGACCGTACCCTCTAATAGAGTACTCTCTGGTAGAGATATCTCAGAAAATTCTTTTGGACTTTCTCCTCATGTGGCCCCCAAATCATCGAGCCACTCTCGAGTCTACTTCGCATCAATGAGTTGTAAAGAGTTCTCAATAAGCGGGTATTCTCGAAAACCCTGGCAGTACGCAGAACAAATCCTAACATTCTCAAAGCATTATCTCATATCATTGATGGCGCCCAAATATATGAGTGTGATAAAAAGATACTGTCAATCTGTTAAATTGATTATTTAGAATAATTCGTATATTTTACGACATATTTAATTGCTTGCTTTTTGACATTGTTTGGGGATATCAAATACGCTAGAGATAGTATTCTTAGCCATCGATTTTATTCGTAAGAAGAATATCTGTCTTAATATTGGCGTATGCCATGAAAAGTTCTCAAAACGAACAACTTCAATTTACGATAAATAAATTAAAGAGAATAATAGAGGAGAAGAGGACCGTTGCATTGACAGTTTATTTTGTATTGTACCAAGACATTGGTGTGAAGAGGCCGTCTGCCATAAAATTCACGACGTGCGTAGATATTGCACGATTTTAATTTATTAATTTATCTTTACATTGATAGACTCGTGTATACAGAAGCTAATTAAATCCCTTCTGGACGATGCCCACCGGCAAGTCCACCGAAAAGATGGAGGGATAGCTGGACCTCGTCATCTAATAAAATAAAAAGAAGAAGAAGAAGAATATGTTTACATTATATGTGGAGTATAAAAGCAAAGGCAGCAATATTTAAAAATGTTTTAAATGCAGGGACTGAGGATTACTAATTTAAAATGTACCTACCGAATTCTAGATTTTATGTGTCTATCACTTCCAAAATCATGCTGGTAATAAATTTGTAAGCTTTGTTTTAAGTACATTATAAATTAGTAATCCTCGATAACTGCAATAATTTTATTTTGCCTTTAATTTTATAGCCCACATGTATGGTTTTAGTACTTATAACACTTAGTTATACATATTCCTTTTTATTTCACAAAAAGCGTCCTATTTGTTGTCGATGATTTACTTTTATTTAGATTTGGATTTATGATCTATATTATTATTGCTTCAAAAACGCAGTGCGTAGTTTTACCATTTCCAGTTTCAAAAAAATAACCAGATCGTATGATTATTTTTTAAAGAAACGAGATGTACCTACGGATTATTTTAAAATACACTTAGATATTTATGCATTACTTAACATTCGAGTGACTTCAAGAAGAAATCAATCGATATTTTTATATATTCATACGTCAATTATATTTTTTATGCAATATATGGCAAGTATGTAAGTATTTTTTGACGTTTAACTTATAGGTTAAAACGTATCTATGAAATATGTCTAACTCGAGCGCATACACGGCGACGTATCCTTATTATAATTGCTCCAAGAACGATACAAGCATCTCTCAACCATTGTCAGTTCCAAAAGAGTTTTAAGGCGTTAATTCGCAAGGTATTGGCGGTAAATCGACTATGCAAATTTGGAGATAATTTGTCCAAAATGTTTGTGGCCAAAACGTTTAGTGGTTCTTCTATCTAGATCTATTGCCACCCACGTCTATATCGGTGAGTTGTTGGTTAAAAAATACACCATTAAACGGCAGATTGCGTGTACCAAGTGACGACCGAAAATTTCTTCCATTTCTTTTATGAAACGCTTTGTAATCGTTGTTGTACCGTATAGTTCTCCATTTTGTAATGTCGCTCTGTCCATATGACACCTATCAAATTGAAACTTTCCGCTATCTCTGTGTACGTGACGCGATTTGTACGTGGGGGATGGCGGGAATATTTGGCGAGAAATGGGATTAGGAATAAGAAGGTTAAGAGGAATGACGAGACGAGAAATGGACTGTATTGGTCGAGAAAGGAAGGAACGTTTCGACTCACCCTTATCTCTCGGCACCCTTTCAGATGTCACCTCACCAAACACTTGATTCACTCGGTTGGCCACCAACACGCGATAATCTCGCTGTTCGGCGGTGACGAGACGAGAGAATGTTTATAGGATGCACAATTAAATACAAGATGTAAATTTACAGGGAAGGAGGCGAGAAAGTCTGTCCTGTGGCGCTTCAACAACAAGATAGCAAGACTTGTCGAAATGAAAGGTATACTGGTATTGTGGAAGTTGGGATAAATTTCGATAGAGATAAATCAGTGTTGCTACATAAGAAAAAAAAACAATATTCTGTAAAAATCGATTTCTGTGCCAACGTAATAAAAATCGATCACTCTCTTCTTCTTCTTCTTCATCAGCCTTCGTCTCTCCACTGCTGGATATAGGCCTCTTCCTTCTCTTTCCATCCTTCCTTGTTGTTTGCTAATTGTAGCCATTTCTTCCCCCCCCAGCGGCTATATCATCGGCCCATCTGTTTTGAGGTCTTCCGATGCCTCTTTTATTCTCCCAAGGTCGCCATTTCAGAACTCTGGGAGGCCATATTGTAGCATCAGCTACACGATCCATGATATCCACTATTCTAGTTCTGCGCCTAATTTCGTTATTCGATCACTCTGTATGACGGCAATTTGAAATCAGCTACCTCTTGTTGAAACACCGTATATGAAGGGTGGCCACAAAAATCCTACGCTAAAGGCTGTTAATTATAATTAATTGCAACAGGTGCTAGCGGTGGTAGGTTAACTCCCCCATTTGAACGAGGTTGTGACGGGGCGCAAGACACGCGATCCATCCCCTTTACGAGCAATGGCGTTATTAATTTTAATTTTACACCCGTTTATGTACTGCGGTGTGAAATATGGTTACAATATTTTACCGCAGCCTCCCACTAACGAGACGCTTGAAGAGCTATGTTGAAGCATAAACTGAATGAGTTCTTTAAGAGTATTTAAATTTTGTTTACAATTCTCGTTTCCCGTGTCGCTATGGTAAATGTTGGTTCTCATGTATCAAATTTCTCCTGACAGCTTACCAAATACACAGAGTGCAATTATAGGTGTATATTAAAAATAATACACCGGGTAGATAAGGCAGGTAAATAAAAACAATTTAACAATATTTTTGTGTGTATGTTCTGGGCACAAAATTATAGGATTTTTTCCACAGAGGTATAAAAATGTATTAATATAAATTACAAAAGTCTTACATTGACGAAGCAATTTATTTGGGAATCGTGTAGGGAAGTCGGTACTGGGTGGCCACAGGAATTAATTATTTTCGATCATAGATGGCCATAGCATACTTGCTTTAAATATTTGAATATAAATAAGACAGATGTATACGTATGCTTCTGTATTTCTGTAATTATTTGTACCATTCTGTATTTCTCTAGACTTGATGAATACATTTTAAGATAATGTTACATTGTTACTAATCAGAAACAATATTAATAGTCAGATAAATTATTAATAATCACTATTAATAATCAGATAAATTTCATGAATAGCCCGCTACTAGATATATTTCCCATTTCGGCGTCCACCCCTCAATTACCCCACCATAGCTGTAGCCACGCCCCCATTCAGAATTAATTTGAATACTAGGATAGGTAATGGATAATCAATTGTACGTGATGAAGATACGTCGGTATCGAAACCGGTAGACCTAGAGTCACTATATAAGTGGTTTATACAAAGTTATTTAAGTAAAATTTATAATTATGTCCAACCAAAAAGTTAACGCCATAAAGCGATTTTTAACTTTTCGAATACAAGTTTTGTTGGATAATCGATTTGTTTTCTTAATGTAATTATGATTTGATTATCAGACGTTTTATAATTTCAATCGGGAGTAGATTTGTGTTAAATGCAACTCTAGTGTCGCTTCGTGCGACAAATTCCTATTGGCGATAATTGCATTCGGATAATTGCATTGCATGATACATTCCTTTCGATATCGTACACAGATCAACCTATCCGTTCCAAGTAAATATAGTTCCCAAACATATAAACTCTTTTGCTTGTTTTAATGCATAAATTAAAAACACAAAGTGGAACGAATAAGGTCTTGCGACCGTGGATGGAGCTTGCAGATCGCTTTCCTCGCAATCTCGATCGCTTTCTTCCCTGGAGCACGAATGTAAATGGCACCTATTCTGGTCAAATGAGCCGTAAGACAGTTTCATGCTCATTTGAAGATTTCAACAACGAGAATATCTGGACACTTTGTTTTTATGCCAAGACATAGAATGTATTCTTATATACAAAGTAGTAGTGGAGTGTATTAGAACGAGTATTTCAGAAGTATGTGCTTGTTTTAAAAAATAAAAAAACTAACCCATAAAAACCAAGTTTTTATTATACTCCTTTTCTCATTGAATCAGGTTTCATGCCTAATGCTCGCGTCGGCGTAATACTCATTTGTATTTCCACATTCAAATTTGAAAAAACCATTATAATTTCGAAAAATCCAAAATTACACCTTAATTATTAAATTTTTTTAACGAAAATTTGTTTAATCATTTTTATCGTTGCCATGAGTCTGCCTGCAATGTTTCAGCTCGATTGGATCACGGGATAAAGATTAAAAATCGATCCAAATCTTTTCTGGCAGACAACAAACTGTAGACGCTACGAGTTAAAACAAAGGGAGTAAAAATATGCTTTAATTTAAAATATTAACTTGCGGACTACGCAGATTTTAATGTAAAGGGTTGAAAAAAGAGAAATTAACGATTTAAATAATTTTTATCAAATTTAGGTAAGCTCAAGTTAGGTAAGGTTAGGTTGGTCAGATAATTATTATAAAAATGTGTTCAAAATGAATTCTTATGATTGTTATACATAAATTAATACATTGATTTTATATGTAGGTAGTAAACATATTAACCTCTCCGATTTGGCCAATAAAATGCTAAAAAGATTTAGTGAGAATGCGATATTTTTTTCTAAAAAATATATTCGAAGGAAAAAAAATACTACGAAAAAAATGGCGCGCATTACATCACGGGCATTGACCCTTTTAATGATTTATTTCTTTTTATCTACCCTTCTATTAAACTTAATATTTTAATAGTTAATAGCTTAAGATTAAGCCTTAATCTATAATCATATATGTACCACACATAACTCTGCATGGCGTACCAGATGGACAGTGGCCACCAGACAGACTCCCGAAACGATGGAGAGATAGCTGGAATTCAGCATCACAAGAGGAAACTCCTGCACAAACAGACTTTTGAGTCTATACAAAGTTAAAGAAGAAGAGGAAGAAGAATGTTTATAAAACAATTACCTACTTCTAACTAGGATTCGCAGATTATTGTCAACAACATTTCGCCAAATGTCAAGAATATTTTCTATTAAAAATTGAATTAAAAAGACCCCTTTCGAAAGTTTTGCTACTATTTACGAGGCACTCTGTACAGAACAACTATTTTATACTACACCTAATATTAAATACTTATTGCTTTTTTAATAAACGTGGTGATAAATAATCAACACGTTTTATAATTATAAACAAGAATAAGCAACAAAAAGTAATGGTTTTTCACAAAAAAAAAAAACACGAGAAATACAATTGTTAATAGGAGCTGATGGTGATGATGATGATAGACGAATTATTTTGAACTAAAATTTCCTTGTCGGTTGTAATAAATACTATTCCAACCTCATTAGTGTAATATAATTTGCTTTGTATACAAAATTTATCGGAAATGTTGTTTGCTGTCGAAGCATGTAACGCCATCTATTGATGTTCCCTGGGGTGAGCCAATAATTAATTAACTCTTTCATAATCCAAACGCGGTAACGAAATAGTTGAACGGGTTTAGTGAATATATCTCTAACGCCATTTATAACAGTTATCGATACGTCAAGAAGAAAGCGCCAAGTTGTGCAGACTCCGCACAATAGTGACTAGCAAAACAAAAATGTTTTTTTACAAAGTGTCAATTAATTCTTCGATTTGAAAGGTGACTAAATTAAAAAATGTTTGTTTCCAATTAGAACCATCTTGTATTTCCAATAACAATAATTTCGATGTCTATCCAATAGCTGATCTCATTCCGTTTTCAAAATTAGTATGATTTCAAAATTGCTATTAAATAAAACGAAAACATTGACATTATGCTTTTTTTTATAAAATATACTGAATTAGATTTTTTTATAAATATTTCAGTTTTCCAAAAATTAAAAATAATAAGTGCGTCTATCACCTATTTGTATCCCATATGTCATTGATATTAATCATTAGTTCTCTATGTAATAATCTCCGTCACTAACGCTACCAGATAGCACTAATAATGATGAAGTGTATAAAATGAGATATAAAAAGTATAACTATACGTAACAATATCCACCGCTAACACTACCAGATGGCTTAAATAATGCTGTAAGAAGCAAAAAAAGCGTAATTCTCTATTAAATAATGTCCATCACTAACGTTATCAAGACAAGCCGCTTTTCAAGATAGTTTTCACCGCCCCAACTGGCGGCCGAAATATATAATAAAAGCACGTAATTTTTGACGGATTATAGATAGTTAAATATAAAAATGTTTTATGGAGTACATTAAATAATTTTTGCAAGGTGGAGATTTGTTTAACAAATCTTTTACAAGAGATATACATTAATGAATATTTTTTCAAATAGAAAGTCTATGCCAACTTTGTGTTTAACAAACAGGATTTTATGTGACAGCAGAACATTGATGTGAATAATGGCTTTAAATTTCTATTCATTTCCTGAGGAAATTTGTGAATTTCGAAGGGCATACCTTTCGTAAGTTGACAAAGCTTTCGCTTTCCGACAACTTTGATTAGCCCGGAATACGAGTTGCCATAAATTATTCACTTCTTCTTTTAGTTTTAGTTTCGTTAAACAGATTTCGCTCTCGATAAATCAATCAACCTTGACGATATAATCGAATAAGCCCACGTCTGAGGTCTAGTAACTCGATAAATTTTCTCCAAAACATATTTTCTTTTTGCAAATATTTGATTTAAGATTTTCGTCCCGAAACCAGCAACATCGGTTTTTTTCGATCCTTTTTAAAGATATCCTTTATTCATTAAATTAACGTTCATTTTGTACTTCAAAACAGAATAACGAAATGCAAAATAAGAATGTCACATATATTTAGGTACATATTTTATATTTTAAATTCAAAATACAACTCTCAAATTTAAACCACAACTTTAAAATGGTTTTTCGAACGATAATCGTACCGCCGCCATTTGGTTCAAGTCAACAACATTGTCGTGATTCGTTTCAACTTCACAAAAGTCCGGAGATAACAACTGTTGAAGTATAGATATCGTGGGCTTACTGACAAAAGTCGCTAAGTCCACATTTTAGATATTTTTAGTACATATTAGTATAATGTAACTGTACATGTCTGTAAAAAGGTTCATAGGTCCTCTGATATCGGTAACATAATTTTTCAATTACTCGTTTTTAACAAAAAATATATATAAGCCAAGTATTTTATTAAATCAGACAAGAAAAGTGTAGTGTGTCTCGATTTACGCACGGGCGTGTATGTATGTGGTTGTGTGTGTGTGTGTGTGTGCCGGTCGCGGGAGACGGAAGGATTTGCTTGGGATGACGTACGGTCGTGGGAGAAACCTATTGTTGTGTACTTCTGCAATAAATGTGTGAATTAACGCTGATTGGCATGATCGGACCCTCACACAGGAAATGAAAAACATCTTGGTTTGTCCCTTTGTGTTGTAGCAACATTTAGTAAAAATGATTACAAAATTAACTAAAGCAATGAACAATAAACCTCGGCGTGTATCTTCACAGAAAAAGCATGGTAAGATAGAGAACGTCAAACTTTAACATCGCGATTACGCCTTATTACGTTTAAGGGACTTGCCAACTTTTGGCAGCAACCCCACGACGTAAAATTTTTTGGGCCGCCACGTATATCAAAGTATGTCACATTCGAATCGAAGTTTCGAACGTGAATACAAAGGAATGTCCGTTTGAATATTTGAAATCCGAATTCAGAACTTGACAGGTGACTGGCAGCCAGTTCTCACGAAATAGAAATTCTCCCCTCAAGTCCGGATACAAGGGATGGGGGGGAATACAGATCGGGTGGATATCGTCTCCGGTGGCTGGATTCGAAACTATTCGACTGAATGACTGGGAAATAAAAGAACAAACCCACTCCCAGCACAACAGTGTTTGCGCATTCCTGCTACTGCAGTATTTGCGTTCTATTTTAATGTTCTTATTCGCTTGTGTCTGACGCGAATATCTTGACAAATTTAAAAAGAACGCCATGGAATGCAAACTAGTCGATTTTTAAGTTTTTTTCGTGTTGTAAAAATATTGTTTGTTGTTCTCAAAATAGTGGATATGTAAACACGTACATACTCTAATACAAACACAGTATAATTTATTTATTTATTAATAATACATGCTCTGGTTTTTTTTTGCATAATATAAAACTCAAAATGTTAAAATAGCATAGCTATTCAAGTACATGAGAAGAAAATTACAAAAAAATGAAAGAACATCAACAGTATAAATACTGTAAGTAATTTACTTATATAAAGTACTTATGAAGAAAATGATGAAAAATTAAATTAAATTACATTACAAATATAATTATACAATAATAATTTATCATACAATCATATGATAAAATATGTAACTACCCAACTAGGCTGGCCTGTTTTAGGGCAAGTTACATATTTCATTTTAAAACACAATATTCGAATATAGGTACTCATTAGTATATATAATTAATTAATGATTTAAAGTTCACGTAAAAAATTTAAATTAGATTGATACAATACAAATATTTTAATTAAATTAATACAATAAAAAGTTAAATTAGATAAATACATTATATAAATTAATACAATAGTCTAACAGTAGTTTTCCAAATAAGATAATTAGATAAATACATTATATAAATTAATACATTAGTCTAACAGTAGTTTTCCAAATAAGATAAAAAATTTATAAATATTTAAAACGAAGAAGAAGAGAACAAAAATATAATGATAATACTCATTTTACTAAAGAGTTTTATTTTATAATTTCCATTAATTTCTTTTCAGTGTTTTGTCTACCCATATTGAAAAGAATATTAAATAGGTTTACTCTGAATTTTTTGGTATTACTGCTGGTTTGAATATTTTTACTAATTAGGTTATATATTCTAGGAGCTTGGAAACTGAATAGTCAAAAGTTGTTTTCATTTTAGGGACCGTTTTATTATATTTTGCTCTAGTTAGATGCGGTCTTTCAGGCATTTATTGTTTATATTTTTATGGAATGTTGTTAGAATTTTTTGTATGTGTAATTGTCTAACATCCAGAACCTTAAATTGTCTAAATAGATGTTCATTGAAGAATATCATCAAGATAAATACAAGAAATAACAGATGAAGTATGTAGGAAAACTATAAAATAGATCAGCAGTGGAATTTATAATACAGTTAGTGCGCTGGATACCAACATAAAATAGCTCACAAAATAGCGCAGCAAAATAGTATCGCGAAACAGACCGCTCATGTACTCTGTAAGTAAATATATCGTTATAACTCAGCGGAGTCCAACATACCGTTAATAATTTATTAAATCACTTACTGTTCTCCTACACGACAGCTTCGCTAAGTTAAGTTTAAGAAATCATAATAAATTTTTTCCGAAGAAATTAATAATTTATGAATCTTAAAAATTTATGTTATTATTACATTACATTTTAAAAAAAACTCAAATTTCCTCAAAAATGCACAACATCATTAACACACCCATTAAAAATTACAGGTAAAAATACAAGAAGTCGCAAATAGGGAATAAACTGCGACCAAATTATACGAATAGAAATTTATTCTGCTCTGAGTTGTCGGCCCTAAATAACCGAGATAATTTACCTCCTGTGTATATAATTCATTACGCACTTCGCGAATCAAAGAAAAATACACCTCAGAAAAAAACCCATTTAATTCGGTTGAATTCATAAAGACGGCGTTTCGAGAATATCTTGAAATTTGGGGCAGAGTCAATGATTCAAATGTCTATTTTTTTTTTGCGTGACCAAACATTTTAAAAGGCTTCTTTTTCCGTTCGCCCTTCCGGGTAGCTTCAAATGGAAGAACCCTATATTTCGGGATGAAAAGTCCGTAATAAATTAATGTCTGCAGAGAGGGCTCTGTTTTTCTTCATCTCGTGTACACCGCTGATGCGTGAACAATGTTAGGGGTAGGCGGGCTGACGAACAAAGGGGATGGAATGTGTTTATTAGGACTTCTTTCTTAAGGGGTTACACCTCTTTCAGGCATCGAAAAATACATTCAAACTCAACAATTTTTTTTGACGAACCTATTGCATTACATATATATATATATATGTGCTTTTATGTGTTTTTACTATCATTGCTTACGGAATACATTAGTTAAGATTTTTTACTAATAAATTATTGTCACTGCTTTGGGAGGCAAATGAAAAACATTGGAAATTAATTTAGTTTAATTTATTACCAAAGAAAGTCCTAGGCACGAGTTAAATTATTGTAGTATCGTTCTTCATTTTTATAATCGCTAAATTTATTCTGAATATTTCACACTTATTATTGAATAATTCTTTAATTTACACTAATTAATGCTTTCTCTATCGCTTAAATCACGTCTGATAAACTTTTTTCAATGTTTGCTCGTAGAAACTATTCTCCCCGGTATCCTTTATTCACTTGCGCTGCTTACTTACTAATATCGCGTGTGGCAATATCACGAATCATTGCTCACACTGGTTCGTTCGGTAGTATCACGGAGATGTCGCCTTGTTAACGACACAAACTGAATTACTCGAGCTTGCGTCGCGTGACTCCTTTTATAGCAAAATTCCTTGGAAAGGTTTATTCTAGAGGTAACGAGAAGCTCGTAGAAAATTTTAGATTTTCTGACGTATGTTTTGCTATACGTCGTAGAATACTCTAAAGAGATAACGTGGTAACGGGGAAGTGACCTCGGATTGCGTGAGTAACAGTTTACGGTTCCAGTTAATTAAGCCCATGGCGTTACACTGTTGTTTATTTTCAGCACTCAGTAGGTACATATTTTCGCTACATTATCACGGAGTTATGCGCTGTTGAAATGTTGTACTGTCTATGATATACCGTGTATAAAAGAAATAGACTTTATTTGCAAATGAAATCATTTTTTTTTCCTAAAAAATCGTAGTTAAAAATTTACAATAAGTAATAAAATTTGATAAATAGTTTTTGAGATATCATCTCCAAGAGTCTGAAAAAGGGTTTTCGAGAAAAACGCAAATGAATAATGGATTCATTAAAAAATTCATGAATTCTTGAATGAGAGATGACTAAAATAATTTTTAGAACTTCAAACTAAAAGGCAAAGCCAAAAAAATCGATTTTTTGAAAATATCAAGGTGGTAACCCCTAAAAGTGGTGGAGTTATATTACCTTTTGCTTTGACGAGTTCTTCACGGCAAAGGAATATCTTTTTGATTGGAAGAATTTTCATCAAATTGAAGAGTTGTACATTGATCTAGAATTGTAAAAATCCTGTCACAAAGTGTCAGTTAAAAGTATTGCCCATGTTGAGATTCTTTTTGTAGAATCCAAATATTACAAAAAATAAAATGAGCACGAATTGAAACGATTGAGTATGTAGCAAACTTTAAAATAAAAGCTAAGTAGATTTGTCTTTTGTATCTGTAATGTTAAAGCTTTAAATGTATCAACAGAGCTGTATTGATTGCCTAGACGGTGCAATCTATGTATAGGCGAATTCATGATACAGTTATTGCGCTGGGTACCCACATAAAATAGCTCGCTCTTTCTTAAAACCGACCGCCCTCGCACATTATAAAACACAGGGTGTAACAGAGCTAGTCTACAATACTTTACAGGCAGATTTTTGTCAAAATCGTGATTCGAATTTGTTCTATCAATAGTTACGGAAATAAGCGATTTCTAACATTGCATTTTTTTCAATATTTCTGACTTACCTTCTATACGAATATTAAAAATTCGCTTGCTTAATACAGATGATACAAAAAGATTTAAATTTTGTAGAAAAATTCTGTTTCAAATTCTGTTGAAAACGAAATTTTATATGTGTAATAAGAAATGTTTTTAAAAAGTATCGAACATAAAATAAGAAATTAATAAATTTACTTTATTAAAAAAATAAGGTTATGCCATTAGTGTTTAAGAATAGGGTGTTTTTTTCAATAATGTGTTTTTCTAATTGGCAACACTTTTTCCAGCGATAACCAATTTCACAGGTGATATAGCTGATTTGTGCCCAGTTTAGTTTTCCGTTTTATTACGAATACACCTACGCCAGGACAAGTATAAAATTGTGCAAATTTATTTCGAAAATCGTGGTATCGTCAGCATATTTTAAACGCTAATGGCATAAAGTATCTTTCAAATAAAGCCAATATCATAACCATTACAACGATTATTATATGTTTTATGTCATTTTAACGTTCTTAACCTAAAAGACACCCTATATTTATAATGTGAATATTATGTAGATGGGTTATTATGAGTTTATTGTTTTTAAACGTCAAAACAAATTTTATTGATGTTTTAAGATGTTTGTTATTAAAAAGTGTGTGTGCGGTGAATGACAGAATGTTACGAAAACGTAATTAGCTTGTTGGTGTAGTGCTAAGTGATCCAGTGGTCGGTGGTTCGAGCCCCATTTCAGGATATCAGCAAGTTAGCCGTATTTTCGTAGCAAGAGCGTTTAGCTTAATTTGAAAATAGTATATTATTGCGACACGTATGCCGTGTTTGCATATTTATTTTTTAATTAAAAAATATACCAGGTTCAAACGATGAGTATTTAAAGCATTGCATTTTTTTTCGTTTTCCTTGTGCAAATATTTCTGCAATTTTTCAAATGCTGGTATAGTAGAAATATTTTTTTTATTTTTGGAGGATAGTAAACACTATGATGGGGAAAAGCAGGTAGAGAGTGGCTATGTTGACTTGGATAAAATATGCGGCTCCAAAGTTTTAAGTACCAGAAATGTTTGCATGGATTTAAAATTTTTAAATTAAATAATTATAATAAATAAATTTAAAAATATCCTTTGAGCACGAAATATTTAATGGAGATAGTTTTGTGTTGTGTGGTCACCAATTTAGAAAAAGTTGATGAAGAAGTTTGCCTCTATTATATGGCTTCTCCCGTGTTGTGAGAAAATTCCGCGATGTACGATAGTGGTTCCATATTTATTGAAACTGATTTCTTTGCAAAGATGATGATTCTTTGTGATCATGCTGTATCGCCATTTTACAGGGTGTCTCATAGCTAGTAGCAAAAAAATTATCGAGGTTTCTCCATTCAATTTTGTATAGAAAATGTTCCTCACACTTTGGGTGAAATGTTGACAGTTATGGAGAATGCCTTTTTTTCAATATTCCTGACATACATTTGTAAAACGTTAGACTTTCAAGTAAGTAATTTATATTGAATATTAAAAATTTATTCGCTCCGATAAGTCAAATAAAATGATTAAAACCTTGCAGAAAGTTAAAAATATTTTTATCATAGAATTTGTCGACTTTAGAAAGAATTAGAAGTCAGTTAAAAATTTCAAAACCTTCGTGAAATCACGTTTTATATAAAAAGGGAGCGACGTCATTACTACGAGACACAGTTGTTTTAAAAAGAAAAGCAAGACCATACATGTGAAAATCACGGCGATTACGTGCGTTTAATATCGACCAGCGAAATACATTACGAGAGTACCTACCAGGCGATCGATCGTTTTCGATAGCGATGGTATAATAAGAAACCTCGAATTAATTTTTATATTTATTTTTTTAATTAAGAAAAAAGATGCGAGAGACCCGAGGCGCCTATGACCCGAATATAAAGTCAATACTTAAGGATTTAAAGGTATCTATCTAACCTTAAAATCATTTAAGTATTGACTCTATACTCGGGCCTATGAATATCACATTTTCAATTACATGCATGTATAGACATTTCGATTGTAAAAAATATATTTCAATAGATTATACTTACTTGTTATTATGACGTACTTCGTTTACGTAGACGTATATTATGTGTACTTCTTAGTATGTTTTAGTAAGTCTTATTTTTAAAGTCCTTAGTTCGTTGCAGATAAGTCGCGATCGTCCTGTTTTTGTTTTAGCATGATTGATGTGGTAAATTTGAGATGTTCTACTTGATGGTATTCATGAGTTTTTTGTAATCTGATAAATTTATAAAGTATTCACAGACGTGCGAATAATCTAAAAGACGAATATAAAGTGTTGCAGACAAGTGGAAGATTCTCGAGTGACGAGTGTTAAATTAGTCCGAATTACGTAACACTGCTCCAGTTATGTTTGTGTTCACTGACATTTGTAATTGTCTCACACATTAGACGATACAAAATTGAATAGTGCTTAAGAGGAAGACCCCATTTACAGGGTGATGCACTTAATTAATTGATAATATAGAAAATTAGGTTTTACGGAAACGCTAGCCATTGCCATCTGTTAGTTGTTTAAATAAGTACTGCTTAACCTCTTACCTGCACGACTCGAATCCGGAGAGCAAGCGCGAAGGGATACGCCGGTTTGGTGACCACCCCCCCTCGGGAGCCGCCACTGCCGGCGCTGGTATCGTTGCTGACCGTAGATCCTTTGCGCCAACTCATGGTTAGTACTGAAAATCCAGTGGGGCGTCGATTTAGGGGCCAATCTTTGCGCACTTTTTTGATTACATTACTTTTTTGTAGATGTCCACTTTTTTATTCCACCATACGTGTATTTTACGTATTAGTTTTCTAAAAAATTGACTCTATATCACATTTGACAATTTTTCTTGTCGCTTTGTTAAAAACATTATTTCGATCACTTTTGAGTTAGCGGAGTCGGCTACTCGTGTTATCATTTTCCATTCGTGGGTTTGTTAATCTGAAACAAAAAGTCAATTATTTTAAAAATATACCTAATATTTTTGTTCAATTAATCTAATTTAGGGAAACTAATAATATAGGGAAACTTCTTATAAATTCAAAAGATAAAGACAATATATTTAACAATTCAGGTGTTTATAAACTTCCGTGCAAAGATTGTACAGCGTTTTGTATTAGAAAAACCGGCCGAAATTTTAATGTAAGAGTAAAAGAGCATTTGAGATGTCTGAATAATCATGGTTTTTCTGAATTTGCAAATCATTTATAGGAAAATGATCACGGTTGTGATAAAAATTTAGGACTTTCTATTTTACACATAATTAATTTTGATCTGAAATTGAATCATCAGAAATGAGTAAAGCATGTAAAAGTAAGCAAAATATTAATTTAATAATAGTCCAATTATAAAAATGTTTCCAATAATTTTGTATAATCAAGAACTTCAGCAATAATATTTTTAAATAATTTAGAAAACCAAAAAACAAAAGATATCATTCATTTTGATATTCTGACATTTATAAAACACCCTGACGATAGAAAGGTTTTTCCGAAAGATGTAGGTGTAGTTAATGGATATAAGTAGATTAAAAGGAATAATAAAATTATTATTTTTTTAAATTAAGTAGTAATTCAACCATGTATGATGGATATTATATTTTGATTCATCGCACGTTTCGTGTGTGCTTCAAAATTCACGCAGATAGATATAATTTCACGTATCTAAATCCAATAAATCAAAATTATAAATTCCACGCCGATATGCTTAAATATAAATTGTTAATTCCGATTAAATCTGTACAAATTAGTTTCGTATTAGTATTCAATGGAAAATGTAATACGTAAACGAGGGGAGGTGTTGCTATTCCCGGCAGGGGCGATATGTAAAGTGATGCTAAACAGCCTCCGATAATAATTGAAATGCAGCCAGGTGGCTGCCAGGGAGGGAGAGCGGCAAGCCTTCCACCCTATCGCTCACCCTCAACCCCCAACCAGTTCAATATGACTTGTTTATCAATATTTTATCTGAATAAATAAAAAATTCGATTCAGAATATTTTGAGTTTGTTCAAATATTTCAGAACAAAAAAAAAGTATATTGCTTCCAAAATTCCGTAAATCAATTGTAGATTTTCTCATTAGCGACATTAACGATATTAAAATAATTAGCGACATCTGTGGGGATTTAGGGGAATGAAAATGACTTTGTACAGGCTGCGTGGAAAGGCGGTTACAACTCATATGTGAAAGCTTGTCACACAATTTATATATATATATACAACTTCCAAAAATTAGTAAGCATGATATATTCTATCAAGGGAGGAAATGGCGAATGTTACATTGTGTAAAGCGATCACTTAAGCCAACCATAAGATAGATCATAAGTCCTATGTACACCCAAATGACTTCTATACCTACTTTCCCATAAGAAATCCAGTTTCGTCTCTGAGATATCTATAATATACATTAATTAAAAAATTCGATATCTGGATGTTCTTTCGATGGAATTGGTAGAGGTTGCATTGTGTAGAGTGATCACTTTGCCTTGGACCTTCATACAAAAGACTTGTAAACAAGTTTCTCATATAAATATCTTCGCTTCTATGAGGCTTCTATAATTTACCTTAATTAAACAAAAAAAAAGTTATTTAATCTACATGCATACTTAGGTCACAAATGGTGTCTGCAAAAGTAAAGTATACTTGGCATCTTCTTCCACGTAGATTTTTCTGAGCTATTATGTCTTGTGTACCCGACCTCTGCAATCGATAACCGAGAACCTTTGTCACCGAAACGGTTCCGCAAACAAAATATACACACATGCAAGCCAGTACTTGTTATTTTTTTTATGTATTTATCTATTTTTATTATTATTTTCTACTTTCTATTTTTAATTTCGACGTGTTTTTATTTCTTATTCTACTTGTATGTCTGTTGTTAGTTTTCTATTTTTACTTATACGTATATATATCTATATGGCGAGGTGATAATCTATTCTCAACAAGCTGAAATAAAGACCTATTATTATTATTATTATTATTATTTTAATACCAACAGACACGCACTCTGATATCGATTGATATTAAACTCCTAAAAATGGCATACTTCGCAATTTGTCAATCGATCATTGAACATGACATAATTTCGTGGGGAGGAGCGACAATGAGTAGACTTAACCCAGTTATTGCAAATCTTTTCTCATAACCCAAATAATAACAAGGACAGACGAAATATTCAATATATTATATTAATGTTTCTGATATTCGACACAAAATACATTAATATATACATATTAAAACGACCCAAATGAAAATTGCCACACGAACAAACTAACTAATTTACAAATCTCAATCCTCCTACATGCGGGCAAAGGAGTTACAACTACTTTGGATCCAAACTTTTTAACTACATGCCACAAAATTTAAACTAATATAATCCGGTTAGAAATTATCCTAAATATGTATAATCCTAGATTAGAAATATGGACAAACATAAAATTGTAAACTTGTCCATACCAGAGTTGCTGCTGATACAGGTTTTTACTGTATCAGCGGATGCTAATGCTGATTTTTTCAGATCAATATCAGCGGATGTTGATGTTAATGCTAATATGAATTAGCTTCTATTTTTCAAACTGACATCTTAAAAAACAGGTATATTCTTCTGGATGCTTCAACTTTAAGTGATTTTTTTAATAAGGTACGTCCTTTTCGAGAATAGTCTTTTTTACAAATACTACGCTATGCGGTATCCTTTTCCACTAACGTAAAATATTTCAACATTGCACTTTTCATTGGAGGAGGCATTATGAATTTGAATAAGGTTTATTTGTTGTTATTATAAGGTAGCAACAAAGTCCCTGCTGAACTCAAGGCCAATAGGGCGAAGGAGCTTAGGAAGGCCAAAATTAAGATGGAGTGACAACGTCCTCAAAGACATCTCTGCCTTGGAGCTTCGGAACTGGAGAGAGCTGGCACTAGTCCGAGATGAGTGGAGGAAGATTGTTGAGGAGGCCAAGACCCACCAAGGGTTGTAGTGCCAAGAGTGATGATGATTAGGTACATTACGCAGCGCACGTCACACAATAATTCACTAGCGTCTAGCCAATTTATGTTGACAAAACAACCGAATGAGGAAACAAGCGACAGCTTTTTTGTATAACTGTCTACGATTGGTTAAACTCCATGTGACTTGCGCTAGGGCCCGCCTTCAACAAACACGTTAGGACTTCTGGTTTGTATCTTCTGAGGTATTATGCCGTGTTTTTGCAATACTTAAAGCCCTGACAATGGGATCTGAAACGTCGGCCGGAAAGGTCGTAAAAACACGGAATATTACCACAGAAGACACAAACCAGAAGATTCTGAGTGGCCGTGAAAACCATAGAACATTCTTAACGTTACATCTTGAATGTCAGCATTAAAAATCAGCATCGAATGTTGCTGATGCTGATATTTGGAACAAACCTAGTCCATACACATTAATGCTATCTTGTACGACTTTTCAGGTTGAATCATTTTTATTTTCGACGAATAATTTGTTCCGAAGGCACGGAACAAAAATAATTCGATAAATATTTTAATTTGTTAAAGCAATACCAGTCTGAGAATCTACAAGATTAACGACACTCCACAGAACTTGGCGACCATTTATTCTTTTATCTCGGAAGTTTTTGATAAACGACATGTCATAAAAGGTTAAGAATTCCGGAAATAAATCAAAGCTCTTGCAAATTTATTTAAATCGCGGCAAATTTGTGTACGCCATGTCGCGGAGATGTTCTACGTGCCCACAACAACAGAAGTGGAAAACATTAATTATTATTTATGTTAAAAATAATACAGAGGTACATTGATGGCACAATTATATGCTAAAACAGGTCTAAAGCTCCGTTGCCACCCTATATAGGCTCCCATATAAATAGCTTTGTCCCCGTGAGACTTCCATAAATTATCTTAATTGTGAACAAAATCCAGTAATTCTTTTTGGAAGGTACTTACTTACCATCATTCCGGGGGATAGGCAGAGAGGATAGAGCACCACATTCTTCTATCCTGACACACAACTCTCGTCTCATCCACATTCATACATTTTTGCATACAAGCTTTTAACAGGACCGTCCTCCAATATCTGATTAATCTGGTAATGCCACGTCTTCCGCGGTCGTCCTCTCCTTCTGGTGCCGTCAGCACTTGCATCATATATTTTTCTTAGCATTCTATCCTCATTCATTCGCTCAACATGCCCAAACTATCTGAGCGACCCTTTTTTCATTCTATTGACTACGCTAAGATCAGCTATACATTCTTTCCTCTATCATAAATGAATTTGCCACACACACGTCTAGCCGACAGAATGGCCTTGAAGCAAGCGGACATCGCGCACTGGGCACCACTGGCTGCGAATCGCCCACCATAGCTGTCTGTTGGGCCAGCCACTGGCCATCGGTGACAGCTAGGGAATGCAAATTCGTTACGTTTTAAAATCCGGATTTTTAAGAACGGATTTCGTTCCAATCCGGATTTTATGGATTAAAATTAAAGCACATGAAAATCGAATCAAATAATTTTTAAAAATTTATTTGTTATTTGGAATTATTATAATTAAATACCATAATTATGGTGTTTCTTATTAAAATAATCAGTCTGCGACTCGCGTGCTGAGTAAGTTAGTAAAATAATCAACAGGTACAAATTAAAAGAAACTCTGAAGAACAAAAATATAGACAAATAGACCCTTGTCAAATTATTAAACATAAACAAAAGTAACAAAACAATTTAACTTTACTTAAATTAACGTAAAAACAACGTAAAAAAACTATGCCATTTTTTGAGACATTAAATGTGACCTCAAAAATAATAAGTGCTGTCGTTTATCCTGCTGCGAATTCGGTTGCACATAATTCCTAATGCGGAAAAAGCACGCTCTGATTCAATGAATGCACTAAAAGGAACGGAATGCACTGAAAATTTCTTATTATTCAAATAATCCGGATTCGATTTTCAAATCCGAATTTGGAGGTCTAGTAAAAATGTGCGGATATCCGGATTTTTCGGATTACGGATAGTCCCGCTTGCATTCCCTAGTGACAGCCGATTGTAGACACCAGCGGTCACTACCAGCCGTGAATTGGCCACCATAACCGACCGCACTGTCAAGCAGCACACATATAGCAATGACCACGCAGAGGACATCAATGGCCGCGCAGCGGATACTTTAGGCCGCACAGCGTCCCAGGCAGACTCCCGCAGGGCCTAGTAGTTTAGTATTATTTAAGTGTCAAGGATTGAGAGTAGAAACATCTTTGTTATTTTTTTACCTTTTCAGTAACTCATTTTTATGACTATCTGCGATAGTATCGACATCGTGTCGTTTGTAAAAGTGAACTGCTAATTTTAATCGTTAATTTGTACAAAAAATTGTAAAAATACACAGGTCAGACGCGGGGGTTAGTGAAATTGATTGCATAAAAAATAAACCCGTTGAAATGGTTTATTCAGAAAGTATTGAGAGTTTTCAATAAGGTTACGTACCCTCTTGAAGTTAACTAAAGTTTTGTAACGGTACGTTACTCTACTTCTTTCCAAGCCTTTTAATATTTCTAAAAAGTTCATCAAAAGAGTGTACGCTTTTCAAAGAGCAAACTGGTGAAGGTAAATAGTTATTTCGTTTTGTATTCATATATTCAAGTCAGTATCTCCACGGATGGAGTTCTCAGATATTCTTAAGTTATTTATGGAAATTTCGACGGAAATGTTCCATTCCTGAAACTAACTAAAATTTCTATCATTTGTTGCCTTTTGGTCGAAGTGCTTATGGTCGAATATGGCGTTTTTACTACCTTTCTTTTAACTCGTAGCGTCTACGGTTTGTTGTGTGCCGGAAAAACTTTGGATCGATTTTTAACCCCTTTCCCGTGATCCAATCGAGCTGATACTTTGCAGGCAGACTCGTGGCGATGATAAAAATGATCTAACAAATGTTCGTTTGAGAAATTTAATAATTATAGTAAAATTTTGGATTTTTCGAAATATTAATGTTTTTTTCAAATTGGAATCATTACAAATGAGCAATGACCCCAACGCGTGCAGTAGGCACGAAACCTGATTAAATAAGATAGGTAGTATAATAAAAAGTTGGTTTTTATAGGTTAGTTTTTTTAACCCTGCTTCTTTCAGCAGCATTCAGCATTTTTTATACGCTTCAACAAGTCAGGAGGCCCAATTACAGGAGCGAAATACATCACAAAACACTCAGGCTTAAGTAAATCACATAGATTAAATTGTGACCTCACCGGGAATCGAACCCGGAACCCGCGGTGTGGGAAGCCAGTGTCACACTCACTGTGCTACATACAGCATGAACTGCTTGCCTCCACTCTTCATGATTCTGGTATTTTTTTTCGTGCGAAGTTCAACGAGGCTCCGGCCCATTTTGTTGGAACCAGCTTCTAGCTCTTCATCCATCAGGTCAGAAAACATAATTATCATTTCTAGGAACATCCCCAATTTCTACGTTTTCACGTGGTGGTGGCTGCAAAAGGATAAATGAAAACAATGGAAATTTATTGAATATTTATTAATTAGTGATTAATTAATTATTAAGTGGACAAATTCACATAACGCTATTCTTTATATCACACTATTTCGCAATATATCAATCTTATATTATCACTTTATTCAACACTTACTAGAATATTCCGTCAAAATATCGCACATTTTCGTCGCATTTATTTATCTCGCTTCCTTATTTCATTCGATATCTGTAGCTTCGCACTTTCACGACTGGGTACACCTGGCTGTCGTCTCGCGACTTACTTCACATTGAACGATCTGTCAAAACAAACTCCAGCGCTGCGGCGTAGTCCCGGTAGTTATACCCAAGAGCAGATTTATCAAACGTCCTAGATCATTCTAGTATTTCGTAGGGGGCTTCCCGAATGCCGTACTAACCCTAGATTTCTACAGCATTGTTCCAAATAACATATTATCAGGAATTCAGACGGTGCGTAAATTATTTTTTGAGAGTCTTTCTTCATTTTCTGTGTGTAGTTGGATCCTACAATGGGATACAAACGTCGACCAGAAAGGTCAGATACACACGGCAGGATATCCCAGAAAATTACACACGAGATTTTGAATGGCCGTGAAAAACTGAGAACATTTTCAATCCTTCTTCAGTACAATTTCTGAAGTACAGAGACATACGGACAATCAATCTTTTTAGTAGTCTCTGGTTTCTGGGCTGTCTAGATATCTATAGACACAATTAGTTATCTATGCATGTCAAGTAATCGCGAACCACAGAATATAGTATAAGTCTCTATAGTATATGGACGGTTGAATTTATGCGATGGTCACAAATTTTGTGTATTTTTATTAAGAGTTATAAAAGTTTGCAGCCGGACGCCAGAATAGCGGAAGCGGACTATATCAAGTGATTTCGCATCGATAGGGACGTTATATTCTTTTTTTTGTTTTTTTTGGGCACTTACAATGTAACAATTTCTTTCAGACATTATTAAAGAGTTTAAACTTACAATGTACAATTGTTTTTAGGAGGCGTGGTGATTTGTGGAGTGGGAGGGGCGAGGGAGGGAACATGGTTAATAATGGTGACTTGCACGAGGCTATTATTTTGTTAGCGATGTTAATATTTGAATTTAATTTTTTGTTTATTTCTAAAGTTTCTAGGGCGGACAATTTGAAAAATTTGTTGATATTAGTGTATTTAAATTTAGATCTATCTTTATTAAAGTGTGGCCAGTTTCCAACAAGTGGTTAGAAAATTCCGAATAATTATTATTTTTTAAACACAATACACCCTCCCCCCTCCCACTCCACAAATCACCCCCGCCCCCTAAAGACACCTAATACAGTACTTTCGCATTTTAGAATAGTTTAAATAACGCTCGTTAATGACACGGACGTGTCGTAACCGGTGGCGTAAATTCTTTAAGAAGTAACAAATTATACATTGTAAGTTTAAAATCTTTAATAACCTTATATTCTGTACATTTAAAATCAATTTTATAATATTTATTCTAGCTGTTTTTTCGTCGAAACTTTGCCACCAATCTATTTCATCAAGTGTTGTATATTATTCTCAATTGTTTACAGAACGCAAAACTTTTTTACTTCGACAGCCTGTCAAATGTAAACTTTGAACGACAGTGAAGGCCCAAAGCTGTTTAGGTGGTGCTTCAGTTTCACTAAGCCTATGCCGATGCATTTCAAGTAAATTATATGCGATGTTTGGTCAAAAAATATGCAGAATTTTCGTATTTCTCGGATTTTTTATTTATTGATACTGGCGTGCTGTGGCTGGGCGAAATATGAATGAAAACGCTGGAAATTAATTAATTAACTATTCAATGTACAAAGTCACTTAATACTACTAACCTTAACGCCATTCTTTAAATTGCACTATTTCGTAATTAATACTCGTAAATAAACACTTTATTGTCGCTTTCACACTTTATTTAACCTTCACTAGAGCATTCCATCCAGTTTTCGCTCGAAGTAATCGTTCCGGTTTTTTCGCCTTTTTAGGTAAGTACTTAGATTATTCGCTTATTTATCGCTCCGACTGGCCACCCTGGCCGTCGCTTCTTGCACCCGGCTTGGAGTGTTTTCGTTTACCGAACGAGACTACTACAACTCTTCGCGCCGCGGCCGGCGCTTCTATTTATATCTGAAGTTGATAGTCTCGATGCTTTCTGGATTATCCTAGAGTTGTGGAGAAGATTCTCGTGGCTTTTAGGTGTTTCTCGAATGCTTCAGACGCCTCCCGATGATTGTAGATCATCCTAGATGACCTAGACCGTTCTTTAATTTTTCGATAGTATTGTGACAGGAATGCGTAATTCTTTTTAGCTTCTCGTTACAATACATTTTGATTTTATTCCTTTCAAAATAATCCAGCCTTTTATAATAAACTTATGCCCGCGCCTTTTACAATCTTCGCAGTACTTTTGGAACGCAATTTACGTTAAGACGTTTAGCCGCTTCAGCGATTCTGTATTTATCTTCTTAATATTGGCAAAAAGGATATCTTATCATGTGTTTTTATCGTTTTCAGGATCAGTAAGAAGCTATGTCCTGGATACGGATGCTGAGGCATCAAAATGGTGTTGTTTTTAGCCAGAAATTTTGAAATATTTGTCCCGTTTTTCCATAAATAACAAGTAGCCGAGCATCCCAAAACACGTGTAAACTTTTCGACAGCCATCAATAAAGTAGGTGTCCAATACGCCTACCATTATCCATCACCATTTTTCTATGTTTAATGAGTTGATGTGTACACAGACAGCCGAAAATATCGTCATTTTTTTGGAAAAATTTAATACAGAACCAAAAAAATCGTGTTTGATTTTTATCGTTTTAGGTGAAATTTTAATTTGCTTTTTGTTATTTGGTTTAACTGAAATGGTGAGTTCAATCATATCGTAATGTGTGTTGATATAAAAAAAAATTTATACTTTTATACTAATTACGTTTATAACTAATAACTAATTAATGTAAAGAGGAGAGGGATCCACCACACACCCAGGGCCGTTCTATGAGCAATAACTCCATATTGGTCCTACACGTTCGCCACCCATGTTCGGCATTCTTTTAATGCTAAAGTGGCCGTGCTCTCCGCCCTCTGACACTCGTAGGAATGCGAGGGGGACGGGGCGTCCACACAAAACCTCTTCTCTGCCTCCAAGGCGCAGGGACAAATAACAATTGGAACATAATTATTATCCAACGTGGGAATTACAAGTTACATATACAGGGTTATTTGGAAAACATTAATAACCTCGCAGAAATATATTCTTGCCTTGATTAAGAGTCGAAAATGTTGAAACTATCATGGCCTAATATCAATAGTTATGGAGATATGCGACATCAAAATTTGCATTTTTTTTTCAATATTTCTGACTTATTTTTTGAAAAACGTTGGACTAGCACTACAGTAACTTATATCGAATATGAAATATTCATTCGTTTCAATACAAGTCAAATAAAATAATAAAAACTTTCGAATTCCAATTGGAAAACATTACAGTGAATTTTTCGTAATCGATATAAGTTACTATAATGATAGTACAACGTTTTACAAAAAGTAAGTCAGAAATATTTAAAAAATGCAAACTTTGATGTCGATATTAGGTCATGATAGCTTGAACATTTTCGACTCATAATTAAGGCAGGAATATAGTCCTGCGAGGCCATTAATGTTTTCCAAATAACCCTGTATACAAGAAATTCTACAGTTTAAGTACAAAATAAGTCTAAGTTAAAAATATGAAATCGAAGTCCACCAATGACGGTGTTCAAAAGAAATAAACTAATTAATGTAAAGTTGAAATTCAAACATAAAAACTCAGTCATTTTTGATGAGTTGATAGCTAGTATTTAATAGTAACCAAATCTGAATTTGGGTTTGTAAGGAAGACAAAATAAATTTTAAGACGTAAATCAGAAACATTGCGCCAACAAAAAAAGGCTTTGAAAGTTTCACTCGGCCGAGGTAGGATTACCCAAATCCTTCCAATCAGCTCACAATGGGAATGCAAATCCGTACCTTTGCCGTCTTCATGACGACCACAGAGGATCACGAGATTGAATGCCTCAGATAAAGGCGAAGGAACCGGAAGAAGCGGCTTTGGGATTTAGGAAATTCCCTACTTATCATTTTTATCGCGGCCCGGCGAGGGTTCAGCCGTCCCTATGATTTCCGTTTGGCTAATATGGCAGTTTTTTTATGGATACGTGCGTAAAGGGATTTTTTTTTTTATCAAAAACTATGTGTATTTTCTCACGTGTAGGCTGATAACACAGCAGTTTAATGCTGTTTTCGATTAAATATTTTTTTTCAAATATCATTTATTAGGAAAGTGACCTTATTCTGAACGTAAACAAGTCAAAAGTGATGGTATTCGAGAAAGAGAAAAGTAAGACAACGTGTGAAATTCTAGTGGGTAATGAATGTTTGGAACAGGTAGATGAGTTTGTGTACTTGGGAAGTATGTTCGATAGAAGAGGGAATGTTGAGAAAGATATCGAGAGGAGAGTGACTGCGGGGAATAGGGTGAACGGTGCTTTGAACGCAATAGTTTCTAATAGAAATATGTCTACCGAGGTAAAGCTAGCGGAACATAATGGAATTCTGGTACCAACATTGATGTACGGAAGCGAAGCCTGGAGCTAGCAGAAGAGGAACGAAAGTAGATTGAATGCAGTGGAGATGAGATCCCTCAGACGTATGTGTGACAAATCAATTTATGATGGAGTAAAGAATGCAGATATTAGGAACGAATGTAAAGCTGAGCTTAGCATAATTAATAGAATTAAAAAAGGGTCGCTCAGATGGTTTGGGCGAATGAACGAGGAAAGAATGGTAAGAAAGATATATAATGCAAGTGTTAATGGCGCCAAAAAGAAAGGGCGACCGCGGAAGACGTGGCATGACCGGATTAACCAGATACTGGAAGATGGTCCCGTTAGAAGCCTCAAAAACCATCGAGCTTGCATGCGAAGATGTATGAATGTGGATGAGGCGAGAGTTGTATGTCAGGATGTATTGTATTGTATGGGCTGTATGTATGTGGCGCTCTATCGTCTCTGCCTACCCCCACGGGGAAAACGGCGTGATGGTAAGTAAGTACGTTAGTAAGTCATTTATTTGTCTCTCAACGATTCATTACAGAACATATATTATCAAACGTCTCAAAAAAGTGTTTTTATATTTTTAAAATTTTTCTTAAGATCCACTTTGAATACTACACAAAAAAAAATCGAAATTTTGAAAATTTCGTGTTTCTAATAAGTAATTCTGGTGTATTTTGCCGCAGGCGTTTACAAAATGTGTCCAAGCCATGTAAATCTATCCTTCTTGATAACAACGGTGGTAACATTGTCATATTCGTATTTTAGTAGGGTGTGATTCAGGGATTTCCGAATGAAACTCCTACATTATCTAACAGACTTATGACTTTAAAATTACAAAGATGTTATACAATATTTGGTTGTTCCGCGACGACACCGAGCAAGCTTCAAGTGGCTGTCCCGTTCGGCCCGCGCGTGATATTTACAATAAATTAAATTACTGAATGTCATTCGAATTAGGGAATTAGAATACAATAGAGAGAGTACAATTACAATTTTCGTGCATATAGGTAAGCGGTATTATGTGAACATTTATTTTTGACATTTTAAACTTCATTTGTTAAGGCGACCGTCTTCCAAAGTGAGCAAATTTCACCATTTTTTCTCATACCTTTTCTTGCGTTTTTTATCACATTTTTGTATGACAAAGATATAGCATTAATATTTATTCATTTTTGTATAAATATAAGCTTATTTAAATTCTTAGATTTCAGCTATTTAAGCCGTGTATTCACTAGGGGACAAATTCCGCGCGGCATGTCGCATCAACATCTACGCTCAAGTTTCGGGCACAATGACGCGGTCATTTGACGTGTACACACCGGGACTCACATATCTTGTCGCGGAAACGTCTCCCGATGAGGTTATGATGATATGAACTGCGCTTCTATTTATTCTAACGAGTTTATCGAAAAGTAAGAGCAGAAAAAGGTGGTGGGTGTGAAAGTATATACTGAAAAGGAAAAGAAGGATGGATATTCTATACGATCTTCGAATGTCTGACGGATCATTTGTCAATTTCATTCGAATGACAACAACTGATTTTGAAAATTTATTACAAATGATCGGGTCTTCCATAGACAAGCAAGACACAATATTACGGAACGCTGTTTTATATCATATCATATAGCATATGTAACTGTAGCGCATGCGTCTTAGCTTGTCAACATACCACGTGGTAATGACGCGCGGTACGATGTCCCCGTGCGCATGGTAACGTTGCCACGGCACGTAGAAATGTCGCGCTATGTTGCGCGCGACGTCGCGGAACAGTGCGCGACGTTGCAGCGTCACGTAGACTCTATGCCGCGCGTGATGTTGAGGGACGATTTGTCCCCTAGTGAATACGTGGCTTTAATCAAGTCACTGCGTATTGCGTCTTAAATACGTTGCGTTTAGATAAAATAGTTGAAATCGGGAATATCGACAAAAAGATATTGATTTTTTGTTTTTATTTTTAATTATAATATCTATTCTTTTGATTATTATTACAGCAAAAATTTTTGAAAACGGAATGAGATCAGCTATTGGATGACAAGATATGATACAATTATTTATAATTTACGGACGGATATTCGAAATTATTATTATTTAGTGAAATGATTTCTAAAGTACGCCAAAACATAATAAATAAAATTTGATATCCAGTCACTTTTCGTCACAGATTCTTCTAGGATTACTCCAGCATGATTTTTTTTGGGGAGGGTGAGCCAAGATGTAAGCACATCAAAATCCGTTGTTCTCCACTTTGTAGCAACATTTATTACCCGCGGCTAAGGCAAACAGCTCGTAAAAAACATTTACTTTCACGAAAGTAACAAAGACCGCCAAATCGGAATCCTCGCGTCGTTCGTTTTCCAAAGGAGATATAAAATTCTCGAGTCCTTTCACAAGAGAAATGGAGGAAAGAATTAAGGAATTGTTCGAGATTAAAGGCGCAGATTATGGTGATGAACGAGCGGCTAGAGTGACAGCTTCCTCCAGGGCTCGCGACCAGAGATTAAGGACCTATTTACAATACCGCACCGGATTCATTTTGGACGTCACAATACGATTTTATGAATGTACTGGCTTTATTTTCTCTTTTTTGGACACTTAATTTCGTATTCCATTATATTTCACTGAAAAACTTAAAAAAAGGATCTGTGAGATGGAGAAATTCTAAATGTCAATACATTATCATTATTTATTGACAATGAGTTACAATTTTTTTTTAATTTAGTGCAACACAAAAAATATACTTTAGGTATCTGGGTATTAAATTCAGTAACAACCTCTTTCTAAGAATAAGAAAAATAACAAATTAGTATAAATTTATATTTGAAATTAAAAAAATAAGTAGTTAAATAAAAAGGACTCTGATAAGTAATATATCTAATATTATATTTATAGGTACTATATAGCTATAGAAATATATATATATGATACATATAGATATATATATAATATAGTTGAACAAAAGGAACGTGGGATCTCTCTCGCGTTTCTGTAAATGGTCCTCGGTGAGTAGACCAAGCCGACGTTTCGCCGGTATCACGTGCCATGTCAAGGCGACAAAGGCTTCATAAAGTTACGACTAGCGTACTGTTCGCGGGTGACATGGATAGCCAAAGTCTCCCACCAATCAGCCTTATGGCTGCGATAAGGCTGTCCGTTAATTGAGGCCTTTTTCGCTCTTGACAATGGCAGTGATCCCTGTCGCGAACGTCGGCCTTGGTCTTCTCACGGGGACCGACCATTCCAGAAAACCTGCGACGTGGGAGGAGAGAGAGAGTGAGAGAGAGAGCGAGATGGCCAGAAGTTCCATGGTACATATATATTCTATATATAATTAGGACTATGATATAGATATATATTATATATTATATACATATTATCTATAATCATATCCTATCTATATTATATAATAATATAAATAAAATGATTTTGAGATGTTTAAGAACGTCTGTTTACAGTAAACGAAGCAGCATATACTCCATCCAGTATTATCCTTATGAAAAACATAATTTCAGAGCAATCTTAATAAATTTATAATTCTTTATATTGAATCATGCTTTGAATTGAATTTTATTTTGTATTATTTGGATCAATGCATGTTTATAATTTATGCATGCAAATTTATATAATTTAGCTACTTTACTGTCATAAATTCATACCTATACTCCTTCCCTACACACGCGTCTCTGACTCGAGAAAAAAAAAAAATGTTTCTTTATTTTGATTGTTTTATTGTGAGACGTTATATAAAGATAACCAATAAATAATAAAAAAAATATATAAATAAATGTTAGCGCTTTATGAAAAATAAATATATATATAAATATATGAATCAAACAATACGGTGCGTCATGTTTTGACAGTAAATAAATATTTCAAATCTCATGAAGGAAATTACATTTTAAAATGTACCCTTCCTTCAAAGGGAGGACTTCAATCAATAAACACATTGCATGCCAGTTAGTACTGACGTACGAAAGGGAAACTCAGATGCTCACATCCAGACTCATTCGATAGTTTTAGCGCTTGTTCAGACACAGCGGGAACCGTGCCGTTTCAGAATCGCATGAGATACGTGCGGGTCTCATTTACCTAGGTTTGTATGTGATCGTTCAGACACAACCGTGCGGTTAGTCAACCGCTGCGGTGCCCGTAACCCAACCGCTAGAAAATAGACCCGCACGGCGCCCGCGCGATCCTATTACTATGGGGCCTTACGAGAGCGTTCAGTCGCGTTGCGGGCACCGCACGGTTCCATGTCACAACAGGAGCACGCGTGGATTATATTCTCTTTTCTATGGTTGTGGATCGCTTTGACACTGAACTTTTTATTGATGAAGTGGAGAAAAGACCTGTAATATGGGATCTTCAGTGTGAGGATTACTCAAATATGCCAAGAACCAAGCTTGGCAGGAGTTGGTGGAGATATTTGGAAATGGTGGAGAAAAATAGTATTTTAGAGAAGTAGGTATTTATTCACCAAAAATGAACTGACAGAATGATATTTATGTGTCTTGCCATAGAACATGGCCGTCGTTAACAAAGTAATGAGCGAATATATCTTTGATATTCAAAGATGGAGAACGGCACCAGAACTGTCAAACTGACGTTTATTTTCGCGCGCACAAATCGCTTATTAACCGCGGCTGTGTGAACAGATGACACAAATCGCGTGTTTTGAAACGCGATTCTAAAACTGAACGGTTCCCGCTGTGTCTGAACAAGCGCTTAGAGGACCCAACGATGTAAGGAAAGTTTGGCAATTAGTAGATTCCCCATATACCGAATATATAGATGAGTTTCTACATTCAACGAGGGTTTAATAAGGCACTTATTAAATCTCATTAGAACATTCATTCATAAAATTATCAGAAGTTAAAAAAATGTTACTCGTCAACGTACGGCAAAAAAACATTCCATCGAACATTCCAGAACAATCCTGCATAGTCAAGAAGGATTCAAAACCGTCTAGAATATTCCGGAATTATTATTTATTTTTCTTTTTATGCTTCTAATAACGCAACCATGAAATTAGATATTTAAATGAAGTCTCAATGAATGGAATGGCTACTTATCACAGAACAGGTATTTTTATGTACCTAGCAAGGCAGGTAACGATAAAGGCCTGCAAACAATTGCAATTGTATTTGTTACTATCTTATTCTTAAACTCTGCAAATATTTTTACCATTAATTATGTTTTGATGCAAGCTGTTATAAAAGTTAATTATGATTAATATTTAAAGCATAAACTTTGTGGTTAAACATTATAAAAAAAACCACTACGAGATTTAGGGTCTACCGGTTTCGAGACGTACCCGTCTTTTCGTCAGGACCAACACTACACTACTATATTCACAACACTATACACCCCAACCATAGTATAGTTTAACTTTCTCACTCTCCCGGTAGATTCCTGAGTGTTCAGTAGGCTAATCAGCGCATGTTTGTCTCTGACGAGATTAACACGCATGTGATCAATATTGGTGAAAGTTTAACAATACTATGGTTGGGGTGTATAGTGTTGTGAATATAGTAGTGTAGTGTTGGTCCTGACGAAGAGACGGGTACGTCTCGAAACCGGTAGACCCTAAATCTGGTAGTGGTTTTTACTAAGTTAACTAACATTCCGTTTAAAGTAATTTGGCTTAATAAACGCCGATTTATCGGCACTGAAACTGAAACTGGAATGTTTCCGATCAATTTGGCATTATCGAGAATAGTATGGAAACGGCTTTCTGTACTCAACTCGGTTTCTGAATTCAAAACATATTTTTTCTCATATTCTTGGATATTGCTGTATTAGTTTTTGTACCCCTCGTATAATATAGAAATATTGTTAAAACAATAGTAGAGTATAAAACCAAAACTAAAAAAATGTAAAGTGTATTAGTAATGTTGAGATGTTTTTGTAACTAGGTCTTCTTAAAGAATTTCATAAAATGTTTTATAAACTATTATATATATTGGCTGTAACACGTCAAAAATGACGGAACATTGGCTGGCGTCTTTGCTAACTCCTAGTAGGTGTACATTTATATATTTATCTTTTTGGCGGTCCACGGTCCTAGCAACATGCGTGAAGCAGCCGGTTCGGGTTTGGTGGCCCGGGATTCAATCCCGTCTCCAGCCGTTTAGTTTGTTTTTTTAGCCGTAAATTCGAACGAAATTACGGACGTTTCGCGAAGTTGCGAAGTTACAGACAGACAACGAAATTATTATGTTTGTTTGATTTTGTAATATAATAAAAGTAAAATATGTCGACGGTCAATTTCAATGTTCATACGTGTATAATGTTAGTATGAACTGAATGAAAAAAAAAAGATTTTAATATTAATCAATAATGCGTAATGGTAACGCACCTTCCCGGATAGACAGGAGATCTGGGTTCGAGTCCGAGAAATAAATTTGGTTTTTAACCAAAATATTTATTAACCCTTGTTTTTGTAAAATCTGAATAGTCCACTATTGATATTAACATATATCATACATGATATAACATATATATATGAACCGTTAATATAAATAGATATTTAGCGAGCGATATTTTATCCACGAAGCCGATTGCTTTCTGCTAGTCGAGCGCCAATGGCATATCACATTTGGTCACCGCATCTGTTATTTAAACCGATACCCGGAATCCCAGCGTGCCAAAACTTTACGGTTACAAACACAGATGCCAGGGCACATTAAACGTCACAACTATAGTTGGGAAAATTAAATTTATGGTTTCTCGCAAATCCCTTTGATTCCGCTTTTGGGAAATCCTCGAGACCACTCGGAACTGCCACGTTCTGAAAAGATTTTCTCAGGCATGTTGCCAAGTCGGAAAATGGCTTTTTAGGCCGTTTTCGCGTGAAAAAGAATAAATGTGGATTAAAAAACTTTTCATGTAGCAAACATAAGTTTATTGCTCAAAGTATATCAAATTTATGAAAATAAAAACACACTTGTTTTTTAGTTCTGCTTGTTTATTTTTGTGAGACGCGTTTCGCCTTATGAGAGCATTATCAATCTAACTATTTTGAAACATATACAGGGTTATTTGGAAAACATTAATAAACTCGCAGGACTATATTCCTGCCTTGATTGTGATTCGAAAATGTTCAAGCTATTATGATCTAATATCAATAGTTAAGGAAATATACGACATCAAAGTGTGCATTTTTTTTTTTCAATATTTCTGACTTATTTTTTGTAAAACGTTGGACTATCATTACAGCAAAATTTCATTCCCTTTAATACAAGTCAAATAATATAATAGAAACCTTCGAATTCCAATTGGAAAACACTCCAATTGGAAAATATTCAGGGTTTTTATCATTTTATTTAAATTGTATTGAAACGAATGAATTTTTCATAATCATATATGTTATTGTAATGATAGTCCGACGTTTTACAAAAAAATAAGTCAGAAATATTGAAAAAAATGCAAACTTTGATGTCGCATATTTCCTTAACTGTTGATATTAGGTCATGATAGCTTGAACATTTTCGACTCATAATCAAGGCAGGAATATAGTCCTGCGAGGTTATTAATGTTTTCCAAAAAACCCTGTATACATCTAAAATACCTAGTTTGGCTGATACGTTTCTGGAGGAGTAAGCAGGGGGTGTGGCTGATTTGGACCGCAATTGTGATGGAAATCTGCCTATTCTCACCATTATCTTTCTTTTTGTTTCTTAATCTGTGCCTAAATATCAACATCTTCCACATTATGCCGCAAACACTTATCTATTGGAAATCGCCGCAAATGTAACAATTTGTTTTTAATCTGACTCCCGCTCTGTTCACACCGCAACGATTTTGTCTCTTCAGGTTTGTGTTTTCTGGGGTACTATGCCGTGTTATTACGACATTTCGGGTCCATCAGCAGGGTCCATCCATTGCAGGGTCCATCATCAGGGCTGATGTGTTGTTGTGAGTGTTGGTGTTGTGGTTAAGTATCGGCTTGCAACACCGTGTCGAAAGCAGGGCGAGAACGTTGTTAGTGTTGTCTTAAGTATTGGCTCGCAATACCGTGTCGAAAGCTTGGTGTTTCTGTGCTTATTACTGTGCTGTGTTACGTGGCAATATCGTGTCGGAGTCTTGTGATTTTGTCTGTCTGCACCACTTGATTTCAACGAATTTTCCACCGCATCTTAAAACAATTTGTATTCCCACTCATTTACCACTCGCATGTACAATAAAGAGTAAAAATGAAGACGATTCAAAAGGGAGAAATAGCGGCATTCTGCTAATCCCGCTTGTCAATCCCGTCAATTTCCAAAAAGGTAAGACTTCGTACCTTTTATAGTCTAATTTATGCCATTTATCTTGGGTCTGTTTTTCCTCTGTCACGCATTTATGTCGCGCGTTACCAATACTTTTTAAGTATATTTTCAGTAGATTTCATCTTCATACGGGACTAGTGTTTATTGCCCGTAAATCAGGTTAAAGTTTTGCGCAGGCTCTAATTGTATGAAATCATTGGTGTGGGTAGGGGGAAGGTGATGTATCTAAGTATATCTAAAGTGCAATAAAAAATTTCGTTTGCATTCTAAATAAATGTATTCATTTTTCTCAATAACAGTAAAATAACTTTGTGGCAACATTATTTTACTAATAACAAGAATTTTATGTAATAACATTTTTTTTAGTTTTATATAAAATTTTATATAAAAACTTTATATAAAACCACTATTTATTGAAAAATCAACATATTTAGAGGCCAATGAGCATTCATCAGGATACCAGAACGTTGTACACTGATGAAGGGATATCCTAATTATTTAATCAATAGTGGTTTTTAACAAGGTTTTTTCTTTTTATTAATATATAAAATATAAAAAATAATTATAATAATCGAACTCATTCGGCAGACCTTCACAAAAACACTGAATTTCAAAAATCACGTCCAATTCGATACAATGACGTCGCACATGAGTACCACTCTTGAAGACAGGCGAACGATAAGCGATATGAAATACCTTTACAAAAATCGCATAGATTCACCTGAAATTTTAAATTCGATACACTTTAATGTCCCGCAGAGACGAACAAGAGCACCACGCCTTTTCCACTTAAATCATTGGAGAACAAACTACGGTAAAAACTGTATTATTAACAGAGTTTTAGATACCTATGACACGGCCTTTGCAGAACTCGACGAATTTATATTTAAGTTTTGAGCAGTTCACAAAATCCCTTATGTATAAACTCGCGCGATGAAATTTTTCTTCCCACACCTGTGAACACACACACGGACACATAAAAACACACAAACACACACTCACACAAACTCACTATTTGTCATATTGTTTTTTCTTATTTTTATTGATCCTGGTTTAATATTCTTGTATATGTGTGTTTTCTTGTAATTGGCCCAAGGCTCTGTACATCTATAATTTTAAGATTTATTATTTATATGGCTGTAAGAAAAGCAATAAATGAAAAATAAAATAAAATATAACTGGAAGGGTTTTATATTAATAATCTTTTTATTAATATTAAAGACGTTTCAGTTATATACATACTTTATATTTTATGTAAAATAATATATATAGAATATATATAAACATCTTTTTGATGATGATGTAAAGTTCTAAGTCCAGACAAGATATAGAAAAACTGTGAAGTAATCCAAAACCAACAATCAATATTTGTGCAATCAATATTTATTCACGATGGAATCGGGGACTCTCCAAGGCAAGGAAGAGGAAAGGTTATTGATCCCCTTTAGATATAATGCTAGAAACACATGCTAAATATATCATAGACATCAAGACGTACAAATGTCTCCAATCCACAGGAACTACACATCAATCATAATCACTATAATTTTTGTGTAATAGTTTAATTTTTTCGTGTAAAAATAAAAAGATAATATGATATGATTGGCAGAGCCTCCAATCCTAATATTAGAAACTCGAATATATTCGCCTGTTTTTACGTATTCGTTATCGCATACCTACTTTAAAAAGTATTTGTAAAGTATTCGCTCATGTTTATATATAAGCTTTTTAATATTTTTCCAAACGAAAAAAAGGTTTACAAACCCTAAAAGTCATTTGCAATGGACTATATAATGAAGTCGGACATCAAAGATGTAAACGCCGTAAATTGTTGGACGTCTTTTGCATTTGCCTTTTTTTTAATGTCATGCTTATCTTTATAGTTTTATTACAATAAGCACTTACGGTTACGGTCAACGATGGAGTCGGCTTTTTCATAAATACTTGAGCCGACAAACAAGAAGTTATATACAAAATAATTTTAAAAAACTTACACGTGGGGTGTTAGATATGAAGTAATATAAACATATCTAAAATTTTGTCAGTTATCGAGAGAATACTGACTCGTCTGTATCTAATTTTTTATTGTTTTTATATATGTATATTTACAAAATTGAAATATATTTTTTTGTGTTAACTTTTTTAAAATTTGTATTTCTAAATTCAACATATTTTTTCAATATATTTTTTGTTCTTTTATAACATATATTTTAAAAAATTTAAATAAATAAATTCTCTAGAATTATTATGTTTTTTTATAATATATAGAATGTATTCATCTATATTTATCATCCAAAGTAAATTATTCCTTTCTTAAAAATTTTACGAATATATTCAAATATTCGAATATATTATCATTATCTATTCGATATTCGAATAGTTGGAATCACGAATATTTGGAGACTCTAATGGTAGGCCACTTCATTCAACGGAGGAAAATAAGAAGATCGCTCACTCGTTGAACAGAGCAAATGGAAAAACTGGTCCAGTGACCTCTCTGCTGATAGCCGCAGGAAAAGTGGAGGAAGTGGAGCCGAAAATTCAGAAATGCCACCTCCAGGTTACGAGGCACTTAAGAACCCATAAAATCATATTAATCATTCAATTTTAACGACAATTCGTGTGAATATGGGCGTAACGTCTGTTTATTCGCTTCATATAATATTTTACGACCCAAGAATTTACTAATAAAACCTATAATTACACCTTCAAATTGCATTCTATTATGTGTGTACGTGAGATGGCTATAAAAATAATTATTTTGAAAATTAAATTTAAAAGTACCCTATATACAGATGTGATCGTTAATCTTGGGTGAAGAAAGTAAGGGGATGAAGGTATACATAGGTTTCTTGAAAAATTGGTCATTTATGAGTGCATGAAAGGGACGGAAGATAGATGACGGACGAAGGACGCACGCCTATTCTAAGGCATGGACTTGGGGAGCTAAATATTTATCTCCATAACTATTGACATTTGAACATAGATGTCACAATATTTTTAACTCATATGAGTGAGTAGTACTGTCCGGTTAAACATATTAAAAAATCAAGTTTGTTATTATAAATTTTATTTACTCAATTTTTTTTACCTGTATTGCCTGATATCTGCCAAAAACCCTCGAACTCAAATGTCATAACTATCTCGTAAGTCTGGTAGTCACTGGCTCTTACTCTATTAGTATAAATATTAATTAGTAATTAATAGAAAGTAGAAAAAAACACACTTGTGCAATGTCAATAGCTTTTGAAATGTGGATATGGATTCTTTTCGTTCTAAACAAGTCTAATTTGATAGTTGCATCACCAATATTGTCCTTACCTAATTACTGAAATAAAAGAATGACATTGGCTTCTCATATCCGGAGATTCGGGTTCGATCCCTGGTGAGCTCACAATACATCTAGGTATGTGATTTACTTAATTCTGAGTGTTTTTGTGTTGTTTCATGGACTGTTGGTGCGTCAGAACATAAAAAACAAAAAAGTTAATGTTTCAGATACGAATTTTATTTTAAGTTTGACTTTTCTGGATGGTAAGTAAAAAAGTTTCGAAAAGACCCATGTCAGAAAAGCGAGTGTACCTATATAAATATACTATATTGAATAAACAAGTCCAACAGAGGATATAGCAGCAGAACTCGAAAACAGGGATTTCGCGCACATTTCCCGAAGTCGAGATGAGACGACATCTACCGCCAAAGTTAAAATGACCGCTAGATCCCGCATCCACCCGGAGCCCGTAAAGCGAATATTCAATTTCCGGTTACCAACGGGTATGTGTCCCAACTTTGAGCCAAGTCGAAGTGATGTGTGTCGGTGGGGGAATATCAAAACTATTTCGGTGAATGTTCCAAGATTACATTCGGTTGGAGAAAATATTTCCAGATAAATAATATTAAAAAATGAAAACTTTGTTTCTCCTTCTTCATGTGCCCTGTCGGGTCCCCCCGACGTCGGCGATCATCTGGGAGAAAGTTTCCCTGTCCAGGGCAGTGCGGAACAGCTCTTCCACGCTTCTTATCCCGGTCCTCTCGGATGTTTCGAAGCCAGGAATGCCGCCTCCTACCGACCCCTCTACGACCCTCAATCTTCCCCTTCATGACGAAGGATGGAGTACTTTTCGCCTCTCATTATATGACCAAAGTATGAAATTTTACGGAGCTTTATTGTGTTGAGTAACTGTCTGTTTGTATTTGCTCTACGTAATACTTCAATATTACTAGTCGTGTCATTTAACTTAACCTTAACATAACTTTGTTTACTTTCATTATTTATTTATAACGATTAGAACGATTACGATGCTCACGCATCATCTACAGTGGTGTTACTAATACTAAATTTAATACTAAAGGACGGCGTGAGGGTTGGGATGGAGATTAGAAAAAAAAACGATTTATTTTACGATTGTTTTTTTATAATAAATGAATAAATACTTATTCTTTAGGAACCGACATTTTAAAGTACCGTAATTTTTGACGGATTACAGCTAGTTTTAAATAAAATAGATATTATGTGACTGTAGAACCACACAATTTACACAGAATTAATTTATCTTCATTGAAGCAAGGATCAGTGTTAAATGTAAAAATACATTTCGGCTTTTCTCCGAGTTATACCCCAAAGCTCAAAATGAATTTCGAGGATTTAGGGAAGCTTTGCATTTCGAGGATTAAGGGAAGCTTTGCATCCAGACCATAATGGAATCCAGGATCGTGAATCCTCCTTTTAATAGATTCACGCCACAAAGTCTTGGGGACAAAGGAATTCAGAGGTTAGCCAATTGCCATTTTCAACTGCACCTAAATGCTAATACCAAAGAATGAAATGGTTTATCACGCGATAGTTATATCATACAAAAGAAAAACCAATTAGAGGTCAGCGGAATAAAACTCCAGAGGAGACCATGGCCAACCAGGTAATTTAGAACCAATAATGATGATGACAAAAATATATACAATGAAAATTGTAAACCATACCATTACATAGGTTTTTTTTTTATCGGAGCACACTTTTATATGCTTTCAATAGCCGAAAAAATAAATACGTATTTTTTTTTTATCAAAAAGGGTCGCTCAGGTGTTTTGGACATATTGAGGGAATGAATGAGGAAAGAATGGTAAGAAAGATATATGACGCAAGTGTTGACGGCGCCAGAAAGAAAGGGCGACCGCGGAAGACGTGGCAAGACCAGATACTGGAAGATGGTCCCGTTAGAAACCTCAACAACCGTCGAGCTTGCATTTGAATATGTATGAATGTGGATGAGGAGTGAGTTTTTTATCTGGACAGAAGAGTGTGGCGCTCTATCCTCTCTGCTTACCCTCACGGGGAAACGGCGGGATGGTAAGTTAGTTAGTTTTTTTTTCATTTAAATTAATTTCATGGGTCGTTACCATTGATCATGTTTCGAAAATATGCGCCGTTTAGGGCGATGATTGCAACTAGGGAATGGAATCTCGAGTCGGGATTGCCCTTTCGGGATCCCTCGAGATTCTTATGGATCGGGATCCCGAATACTTTTTTTTGTTTATAGAGCTGAATAGCAATTAACGACAATGCCTTGCATTTTAATATCAGCAATTTTAATAAAATGTTCATTATTAAAGTTAAATGCATTAAAGTTTTTGTAGACGTTTTTCCAAGCATCAGTGTAGTAGAGTAAAAACTACATGCCTACCTACCTAACATACTAATTAGTAGTAGTTACTACTAATTGGTATGTTAGGTTGTTAGTTACTACTAATTAGTATGTAAGGTTGTTAAATTACGGCAAATATTATTCAAAGCTATTTTCATTATTTGAATGTGACATGAACATAAGTTTTAAATCTTTCATCTGTGGGGATTTAGGGGAATGAAAATGGCTTTGTACAGGCTGCATGGAAAGGTTGTTACAATGCATATATAAAGTGTGGCATGTAATTCAAATATATACAACTTCCAAAAATTAGTAGGCATGGTATATTCTATCATGGGTGGAAATGACGAATGTAACATTGTGTAAAGTGATCACTTAAGCCAACCATTTGACAGGTCATAAGACCTATGTACACCCAAAAAGACTTCTATACCTACTTTCCCATAAAATAAACTACAGTTTCGTCTCTGTGAGACATTTATAATATACATTAATTAAGTTTTAAGTACTTACTAAAAACTCTGTAGACATGTACAATTAAACATACAAAACATATAAAATGCTAATCAATCCTGATAATCCAGATAATCTCGTCCGATTTTTCGGTTCGGGATTGATCTCGTAACATGCCTCGAGATCTCGCGGGATCGGGATTGCGTTCCCTAATTGCAACGGTTCAGACCATACTTTTACTGCATGCAGCTATGGATAGGTTGAATGTTCTGTAGTTGAACAAATTCCTCTCCCGACCCATAGTATTTCAAAGAATAAGAAGCGTGTTTAAACGTGTTAGTATCGCAACTAGAGTTTTCAAGAAATAAGAAAGACTTTTGTACGTTCTAAGAAAATTGTAAATGATGTAGTAGAGAGAAGAGCAGCGCACATGGAAGAATCATCGGTGGTGTCAAGACAATTTTATTGGCGGTTAAAGATTATTGACGAAAATTTCAATAAAGATGAATAATAATAATGAACTCGATAAAATTGAATAAATATTATTCCTTTTAATTACATTCATTTTTAAATGTTTTATTAAACTTAATTTATTCTTATCTTAAGTTGATCTAAATTTTCATAAAAATATACTTAAAATAAAGTGTTAGAGTTTCAATCCAACTTATATTTTTTGGTAACGACTTCTGAAGGTCATTTGGAAAATCTGAAAAAATTGTTTTTAGACATATAAAATCATAGAAAAAATAATAATTAAAAAATTTCATACATGTATATATGTGTGGTAGTTTTCAACTGTTGGAAGGGTGTTTTTTGGTTCCGAAATCGGATTTCTTTCTACCATTTCACTATTATATTACCTGGCCACTACACATTGTGAATGTGTAGTGCGCTGTATCATTATTTTCAACATTTGAATTTAATAGGACCTACTCAAAAGTTGCATTTTAATGTGCAATTGAATACCGCTTCATTAAAACTAATACTTTTGACTCGCTCAACGTCCTTGAATACGGAGTCAATACTTAAAGTACGCTTTGAATCATATTGACTCTGTATCCGGGCCACAGATATATCAGAATGATATATTTGCTGTATTTACATATTGCATTTGGAATTAAATGCTATTGTTATACTATTAACATAGCCAGCATTAGAATTACACCATTGACAGCTTCGGGCAGTCTCAACTTGTCTTTCTTTTCAGTAAATTTTATATTTAAAATTTTAACATAAAATATAAGTAAGCTGGTAATAAGCAAGTAAAAGAACATCTCTGATTACTTTATTACATTTGAAAAATCACTGAAAACCAACATTTTCGGAGAAATCGATCCAATCTAAAAAATAACCAATCTCATGTACAGGGTTATTTCTAAAACATTAATACCCTCGCAGGACTATATTACTGCCTTGATTATGAGTCGAAAATGTTCTAGATATTATGACTTATGACCTAATATCATTAGTTATGGAGATATGCGAGATATGAGTTTGCATTTTTTTTTTCAATATTTCTGAATTATTTTTTGTATATCGTTGGACTATCATCACAGTAACTTATATCGAATATGAAAAATTCATTATCTTTAATACAAGTGAGATAAAAAAATAAAAACCTTTGAATTCCAATGGGAAAACATTCCAATTGGAGAATTGTCAGGGTTTTTATCATTTTATTTAACCTGTTTTGAAACGAATGAATTTTTATCAATATAAGTAATCAATATAAGTTACTGTAATGATAGTCCAACGTTGTACAAAAAAAATTAAGAAATATTAAAAAAAAATGCAAACTTTGATGTCGCATTTCTTCATAACTATTGATATTAGGTCATGATAGCTTGAACATTTTCGACTCATAATCAAGGTAGTAATATAGTCCTGCGAGGTTATTAATGTATTCCAAATAACCCTGCACATAAGAAACAAATTTCCATGTTTTCGCAGGGATATTCAGAAAGAAGAAAATTACAATGTTGGATGCCTTCATGATGTGTGGTGTGTGCGTGCCAAAATGTCTCGGTGTTCTCCAGGAATCACGGATTTATTGAATTTATCACTAAAGGACATCTGACGACGAGTATAAGAAAGAATCTTGAATACTTCATACACCTTGACAGAATAATCGATTGGGGTCTTGAAGAACTCCAGACGGCTTCCGTAGCGCCTACTTGGCAGAATCGCAAGCGGCTTTTCTTCTCAGGCGGTAACGTGACACCCAATTGTCTTCGCGTGCTGTGAACGCCGGGAGTGTGCTGACGACAAGAATGTGCCGACAGCTGGTAACTCGAGCTGCCACGTGCAGTGTTTCGCAAGGGTCGTGCGGAGATAAAAATCATGAGACGCCTACCTACCAGTATGCGTTTCTGTTGGTAGAGTCCACTGCGCGCCAATATGCCATCCAATATATACAGGGTGTACCAGAGCTAGCAGCAGAAACTTGGCCGGTAGATTCCTACTTATGTAATGAGTCTAAAATGTTCAAGCAACCATGACCTAATATCAATAGTAATGGAGATATGCAATATCGAAGTTTGCATTTTTTTTCAATATTTCTGACTTATTTTTTGAATAAAGTTGAACTATCATTACAGTAACTTATATCGATTATGAAAAATTCATTTGATTCAATACAATTTAAATAAAATGATAAAAACCTTGTAAAAAAAACTTTTTTCAATTTTTGCAAGGTTTATATCATTATATTAAACTTGCATTAAAGCGAACGAATTTTTCATAATCGGCATAAGTTACTGCAATGATAGTTCAACTTTTTGCAAAAAATAAGTCAGAAATATTGAAAAAAAAATTCAAATTTTGATATTGCACATCTCCATAATTATTGATATTAAGCCATGGTTGCTTGAACATTTTATACTCACAACATAGTCAGGAATCTACCTGCCAAGGTTCTGCTGCTAGCTCTGGTACACTTTGTATATTTTTTAAATTCTTCGCACGGTAATTAAAATATCGTAATTTTTTCACCGGTACACACAACTCGACAAAATAGATAACCAATTCCGATAAATGTCAACGAATTAACTGAACTACATAATATTAGGGAAATTTCATAATGAATTTCAAATATGAAACTAGCGGACCCGACGTACGTTTTCCTGCCCAAACCTAGAATCGAATCCTAGAACCCGACTGCAGCACCACCTACCGGGTCCAGTTGTGAATTTAAACCATCCAGGGACCCACTCGAACGCACACAAACAATTTCAATAAATTCGGCCCAGCCGTTTAGGAGGAGTTCAGTGATATAAACACGTACAGAAGAATTATATATGTAACTAGCTGTCCTTACCCGGCGTTGCACGGGTTGAGGGTTAAGTTTAAAATAAATTTGTGAGGGTAAACAAAGGTTTGATTCGAATTGCATCGAGAATATATATAAGCGGAGAGGAAGGGTTAAAAGAATATGGGGGAAATGTCACATATGTTACCCGCCGAGTCCTAACGAATAAGTTTTAAAATTTTGAAGTCCGATCGGCCGAAAGGTACAGATTTACCTAGAAAATATTTCAGCGAAGAAAAAGGGTTAAAAGAATAGGGGGGAAATGTCGCATATAACACCCGCCGAGTCAATAAGAATAAGTTTACAAATTTCGAGTCCGATCGGTCAAATGGTACAGATTTGCATCGAAAATATATCAGCATAGGGAAAGGGTTGAAACAAAGGGGGAAAATGTCGAAAATATGTTGCCTGCCGGGTCCTAAAGAATAATTTTCCAAATTTTGAGTCCGATCGGTCGAAAGATACAGATTTACCTAGAAAATACATCAGGGAAGGGAAGGGTTAAAAGAATAAGGGGAAATGTCACATATATTTCCCACCGAGTCCTTAAGAAAAAGTTTCCAAGTTTTGGAAAACGGTACAGATTTGCATCGAAAATATGTCATGGCGAGGGGAAGGGGTAAGAAAATAGGCGGAAAATGTTGCCTATGTTACCCGCCGAATCCTAAAGAATAAGTTTCCAAATTTTGAGTCCGATCGGTCAAACAGTACAGATTTGCATAGAAAATATGTCAGGGGAGGGGAAGGGGCATGAGAATAGGGAGGAAATGTTGCCTGTGTTACCCGACGGGTCCTAAAGCATAAGTATGCAAAATTTAAATCGAATCGGACAAACGGTGTGGATTTGTATAGAGAACAGACAGACATACAGACATTGAGTTTTATAGGTATAGAAGATATTATATTCTGTGAATTTGTACGGATAAAGTGGGGTATTGTTTTCATTCATGATTTTTATCAAAAAAATCTTTAAAAATACGATTTTATTAAAACGCACATGATTGGTCGTGATGCATCAACTCGCGCCTTTGGTAAAGTGCCGTAGTATTTGCATATCTGGGTATCTACCATACAATTGTGACGAACGTACTCGTGTTAGTAAAATGAAGTATTTTGGCGGGAATTTAAAATGTTTAATTTCAAAATTATTTTTATACGCTTAAAATATGCATTTTTTTTGTAGACGCATTTTCTAAACCAAAGTAAAGATTAATTCTATTAAAATAAAGTGAGATTTCCTTATTCTAACTTTTGAGATGGGGAACATACACTAGGGGATTCGAAATCAAAATGTTTTTACATGGGAACGTTTGAAAACGTCAAAGTGACAGGCTCTCGGAGAGCGTCTAAATAAAGCGACGCTTTTTGACAGATTCCTTCTCTTATCGCCAAAATAATCGAAAATACGTTTTTGTTGACAGTGTATTTTTGAGACAATCTCTCCAGCTTGAATTATATTGGAAAAGCTTTCACGTCAGGATCTGAACCAAGTTATAAATACATAAATTAAAACACGAAAATAATGAATTATTAATGCTTAAATTCGATGGATCAGTGTAAAAATCATTAAAAATGAGCTCAAAATCTCCATCTGTGTATCAATCGCTGAAATTATAAGTCAAGATCACTAATAGTGATTGAGTGTCCAAAAATATCGTTTGGTTGATTCTTGTTTGAAAATTGTCTCAATTAAAATGCGTATTTAATTTGATAGCAGTTGATATATACACAAAAATTCATAATGACACATTTACAAATAGATACATCATCGACACGCTTGTGCTATGAAAATAGGGCTAATTTGCTGGTGTTCTGTAATGGGGCTCGAACCACCGATCACCAGATCACTAGATCATGACCACTACACTAACAAGCTACTCAAATGCCATGTTTATAGTAGTGTTGTAACGGAGCCCTTTTAGCGGAGGCGGAGGTGGAAGTGGGTTAATAAAGAAAGAAAAAATAGAAAAAAAATTAACTTTTTTAATGAAAAAAAAAACTTACTAGTAATCAAAATTAATAAGAGGCAAATTACATTTAACAACAACAATTTTGTTGTTTTGTCACCTTCTAAGCGATTACCGGCTACATTAAACAGTTGGTCTCTAGGAACTGATATTAGCGCGCACGATGGGAACAAAGGCTTGAAATTAAGTTTTTTTTTAATTGCATTACAAATTGCTCCATTTAGAATGAAAGTAATAACTTGGAGTGAGTACATACATGGAGGGGATCCTCTGCTTGATGCATTCAATGCTATCATTAAATACATCGACATGATCGCTCAGTTCATTTAGGAGTTGCACTACGCGTTATGGCGTTACCAAAAACTAAGACAACACATGGACAGAAAAATTACTCATACATAGGGCCTAAAATATTTAACATATTTAAAACAGACTTCCCGGAAATCAGAATATACTCAATTAATAAAATAAAAGCTTTAGCAAACAACTGGCTTACCTACAAAGGTAGAACAGCAACTGAAAATTTACTTACTGTAATTGCATAATAACATGTGATGAATCACCTGTTTCTATAGATTTTTTTTTTTATTATATTATTTTTATTTTGAACTCTAAGATGATTTAAATGCTACGCGGGGAAAAATTGAGCTAAACTGGCCGTAGTATTGGAGCTACAAAAATTTGGGAATGATGAAACGCTAGTATTGGGAGGGAGTTAGTAGCGATTGATCGGATATAGGTTACGAGCAGTTAATATTCAATTCTTATAAAACATATTAATCTTGTGGTAAAGCCGCGTTTGGTACAAATGGTTGACGATCGGCGCGGTCCGAGCGGTCCACATGTGCTTCCCAAAAAAAATACTGAACACGGCTTTCGTAGATTTGGGTCGCGATTATTGCGTTTAGGGCCGTTAAAAAACCGATTAACGTCTACTCTAAGGTGACGATGATATTGACAGTTCCACGAGGTTTCTGAATTATTGACTTTTTTGCTCGGGTTTTGAAATCGTTTGAGAGCCGTATATCTTCATCTCGAGTGGATCCCCGTGCAACAGAGAGGCAGAATATTGAGCACAACTAAGGAAGGCAGGTCTAATCGGGGGATCGCGAGAGGAAAACGCCCATAAATAATTTGTAATAACACGGATTAAAACGTATACGATATACCAGAGGGGTGACCTTACCTGAGCGGATAATGATTTATTTTCGTTTCGCGGGAATCGGATAACGTAGGCAGATAGAAAAGTTAACTATAATTCTATTATATTTATCTGTAGACTAACGCTCTTCAGGCTTTTACAACAGATAGGTAATTGTGCAATGACGGTATATACGGTTAGGAAAGAGATAACGATAACGTGTACGCATATTAATGGCACGACAAGAAAATAAGATACTCGAATATAGATACAATATATTAGCTATGTAATCACTACAAACCTGTCCGACGTTAGCGTAGTTTCAACAGGACGGGTAACGTGTATACGATTGGCTATTCTAGCTCAGATTTCGCCGGGTTTGGTAGTAATAACCACAAAACATAATTGGAACAAGTGTATCTAGATAAGAATATTGTAAATAAAATAATATGAATTTGCGGCCCATATACACCTGAAATAAAAGGATAAAGCGTATGGGGATCTTATAGATGGATGGATAAATGAAACAAATATATATAGGAGTAAATGCAAGTAAAAAGCAAGCATATAAGTACCAAAAACATAGGAGAACATAGTGTGATAGAAATTCGAAGACGGGAGTAACAATAATGTGAAGTGGAACGGATATAGCAAGAGCATGTAACAATGATAAACGTACAAATACAGACAACTACTTGAGACCGATTCGACAGATACTAGCAATCTTTCAACACACCTCTAAGAACATGGTGAGCGGTATATAGTTTTCAGCGGAGGCGTCCAGTGCCTTGGCAATGAATGAGCACTGAATTAATCCGACGCCTTGCCTGCGGCACTGGAGGTTTATTTACTTATTTGTTTTATTTGTTTTCATTTATTGGGTTTCTTACAGCCATATAATTAATCAATCTTTGAAGAAAAGACAAGAATTGATGCACAGAGTTTTGGGCCAATTACGCGAAAACACATACATACAATCGATAAAAGAATAATAAAAACATGTCCAATAGTGGGTTGTGTGAGTGTGTATCTGTGTGTTTATTTATTTGTTTATTTATTTTGTTTTGGTAAAAAATTAAAAGCAAAACGATCTTAAAAATCTTCCACTGAATTTAAAAATTTAATTTAACTTACATTAATAGTTTATTGTGTTATAGCGAATAGTACTCTTCCAGTATTATATTGTTCGAGAATATTCACTGTCTATTTAACATAGTTATTTTGTGGATCAATCTTACTGCCAATAAAAATAATAATAAATGGTTACAAATTATGTTTAAATTCCGCAACGGAGGGAGCTAATACGTCCCTGTGCACGCAGAGTCGCGGCCAAAAGACAGGATTCATTGGATGGTTCACGAGAAAAGATCGCCCAAAATTAATTTAAAATTAGGTATAGTACCTTTGGATGATTGTTATATCTAGGTATGCAGTGTGCACGTGGTGAATATATGGAAATTGATCCCATGATATAGCGGCCAAGAAACGTTAAATTTCCGATAAAGACGAGCGGAAATACGGGAGAACGGGACAGGATACTGGTAGATAATGAAGAAACATCAACTATGATTAGGGGAGTACCCGATAGATTGTGGTTACGGTTGATCAAACGACAATATGGACTGAACTTAGAAATTAAATATTAAAAATTAATTATCGCGCTTGTGAAGCGAGTTCAAACCGTCTGAAGCCACCAAGTCCGTCCCAAAACGGGCACAGGGCTGGAGATAGAGACGGCAACAGGAGGTGGGATCAACTGACATATCCGAGTGGAGATATGGTTTTTTTTTGCCAAATTGAATCTTAGGAACAAAGATTTAGGTTTCAAGTAAAGTAGGATATTGAAAATCCTGGAAACACACGACTTAGGACCTTTGGCTGCTAGGGGGGGTTTAAAATGTCAAGAC
>JADDOH010008304.1:0-19430 GCA_016648135.1 Agrypnia vestita
GGGGGGGGGGGATAGTCAGATCAGCATCGCCACCATCATCACCGAATGCCGTGTCCCAACTATATACCACGCGCCAAATTACATCACCGTCACTGAACGCCGCGTTCCGATTACACACTACTCGCCATGTTACGTCGTCGCCACCGATCGCCGCGTTCCAGTTATATTTCGTCAGGAGACGTTCCCATAGCATCATCATCATCATCATCGTTAGCAGTGTCCCAGTTATATATAGTCAGGAGGCGTTTCGATAGCATCATCATCATCATCACCATTAGCGGTGGTTCAGCTATATACCGTCAGGAGGCGTTTCGATAGCATCATCAACATCATCATCATTAGCAGTGTCCCAGTTGTATATCGTCAGGAGACGTTTCAATAGTATCATCATCATCATCTTCATTAGCGGTGTTCCAGTCATATATAGTCAGGAGGCGTTCTGATAGTATCATCATCATCACTAGCGGTGTTCCAGATATATATCGTCGGGAGGCGTTGCGATAGTATCATCATCATCATCATCATCACTAGCGGTGGTTCAGCTTTATATCGTCAGGAGGCGTTTCGGTAGTATCATCAACATCATCATCATTAGCAATGTCCCAGTTATATATTGTCAGAAGACGTTTCAATAGCATCATCATCATCTTCATCATTAGCGGTGTTTCGGCTATATATAGTCAGGAGACGTTTCGATAGCATCATCATCATCACCATCATTAGCAGTGTCCCAGTTGTATATAGTCAGGAGGCGTTTCGATAGTATCATCATCAACATCATCATCATTAGCGGTGTTTCAGCTATATATCGTCAGGAGTCGTTACGATAGTATCATCATCATCATTAGCGGTGTTTCGGCTATATATAGTCAGGAGACGTTACGATAGTATCATCATCATCATCATCATCACTAGCGGTGGTTCAGCTATATATCGTCAGGAGGCGTTTCGATAGTATCGTCAACATCATCATCATTAGCAGTGTCCCAGTTATATATCGTCAGGAGACGTTCCAATAGTATCATCATCATCATCATCATTAGCGGTGTCCCAGTCATATATAGTCAGGAGGCGTTCCGATAGTATCATCATCATCATTAGCGGTGTCTCAGATATATATCGTCAGGAAACGTTACGATAGTATCATCATCATCATCATCATCACTAGCGGTGGTTCAGCTATATATCATCAGGTGACGTTTCGATAGTGACAACATCATCTTCATCAGTGATGGCAGGGTTCCAGTTACACATCAGTCGGAGATAATTAGGCAGATCCCATCATCATCGATGGCAGGATTCTAGCTGTACACCATTTGGAGAAAATACACTGACATCCCTGGCCAGGGGCTAGGCATATCCCTACTGTCCAGATCCACCTTTCCATCTACTAATACGAGGGGTCATGGCCTCGTGAAACCACATGGCAACCAACCATTACAAGTATTTATTTATGTATTGTATATGTATGTATATTATATTTTATTAGTATGTATCTATTCGTACGTAGTGTATGAGGGGGCTCTTCACGGGTGGCACAACACCCGTGCGGATGTCTTCCCTCGTCTGGAATGGATTGAACGTATTGATGCATATCAGATTATAATAAGTACTACCTGGGAGGGTGGTTGCAGTCACTGTAGTGTCGCGAATGGCCAATGGGCTGCAGTTGCTCACAGGCGAGGGTTGGGGAGCCTAGGAAACTCCCCCTCCCCACTCGCATATTTTTGACTTGACAGGTGGCCCGGGACCATCTTTACAGTAGCTTCAGTATATATACCGTAGTTTAACTTAGTTTAACCTGGAGGAGTTGGAATTCGGGGGGCAAACTGGCTCTGAGCCCGGACGCCAGACACTGACGCGAGGGATGGTGCGGTACTTTGCACAGAAGAGGCCCAACATGAAAAGGCGCATCCAGGCTCAGGTCAACGTATCCGGAACTCGTGTCGGGAGAAGGAAGATGGGATCAGTCACCGATGAGCCTTTGGGTATGGAGGGGCCGAATTTAAAGCAACCACATTTTCCGCGTACACATACATTTACACATACCTTCTACAAACCCCTTATCCATTAGAACCCAACGTACCACTAGAATGAGACATAGGGCCAGATACAGGTGACGGAACTTAGGCCGGCTAGTAAATAAACGTAACAATGTAATTGATATAAAGATAATGCAGAGTAAATATAAAAGATCGTAAGGAATAAGCACAGCGAGATAACGGCGGAAGATAAAATTATTAATCAGCGAGGGCGTCGAAGACGGAATCATCCATAGGAGCGGCTACGAAGGACTCGAGGGCTTTCAGGGGATCTATGTACTCTATATGTGCATGCGCATGTGATAACGGCACGTCACTAACCTTTCCAGTGGATGGCGGTCGATCCCATACAGGTAGGACAATGGGGGATCGAGCGGAGAGGGCGTGGGAGCAGAGGATCGCGCACTCTGGAAGCGCAGCTACACCAGATGCAGTGGTTTCAGTCCGTAGGAATGATAGGTAAATAATATAGGGCCACGGAAACATAGTATGTTTAGCAATTGCACCGTAGGGCTTAATTGACGTGCTAGGTAGTTTTGCTTGCGTTTTCCATGAACATTCACGAACTTCATACCCCAGTATTTAATTTAAGTAAAGCTTGCGTTAGGGTTACCACTAAACCAATTCATCCCCTTTAGTTCGAAACAAAAAATTACACAACGTGAACTGGGGAGGTCTTGAATAAAGCGAGGGTGTTTGGAAATACTACGTTAAAAACCGTAGAGCCTTCACCCGACGTAGGTAGATAGCTTGTTTGCCTCTAACAAGGCGTAAACTCAGTTAGGAGTAGGATCGAGCTGAAAGGCGAAGAAGAGGAGCCATCACAAGTGGTAGAGGTCGACTTCTCAAATTCGAAGAAGGATTCCGATAATCAGCACTACCTTTTCCACTCGGGGTAGCGGTAACCAAACGTTGCTGGAAGCGGCTGAAGTGATGGTTGATTTAAATTCCGCAATTCTGACACCAATTTTTGTTGTTACCCAAGGGGTCTTTGTATCTTCCTTTGGTTCCTCCTCACTCTTTTGGATAAAAGAGGGTTTTCGTCAGGATAACTCGATAGAGTCTTCTCTTTTAAAAAGAGGGATTTCCAAATATCTTCCAGATGACTTTGAGTAAAACAACTTAGAGATTTTATACTTGTATTCGATCAAGAGATTACAATAAGCAGAGTTACAACCAACAGAGACGATGTTACTGTCAAGAAGCACGAAGAATAATAGACAAGTACTTGTACGGCGCTACGGTTTATATAGCCCGGAGTGACGTGATCAAATGAATATAATGAGTTCATGCATCCCACGCTAGTTTCCAAAAGCTAGGGTGTGGCGACACGTGTATCGTTTATAGCGGACGCGTGTCCTATTTATCGTCGACACGTGTACAGTTTATGATGCAATGTATGCGTGTTTCTTTGTGCTTGACGGGATGTGGTAAGTTCCCATATCTGGAATGTCGTAATGCAAGCAATAAAAATTTAGTGTCGGCACGTGCACAGTTTATGACTAAATGTACACGTGATGCTTTGTATCCAACAGGATATGATAACAGTCCCCTTTCTGGAATGCGAGTAATAAAATTAGTTTTACTTCGCTGAGTAATGATTTGAATCATGGGAACCATTGGATTAAGCTATTCACTGTGTTCCCCTAGTTTCTTTGTAAAAATAAAAGAGGGTGCAAGTACAAGGGTTCATAACAAGACGATCAACTAGTTGAATTCGTCAACTAGTTGACGACGTCGCGGACGTTCTATCTAAACATCGGGACGATGGTCAACTGTCTACGGTTCGACGCGACGCTTCTCGACGGCTCAACCGTTGGCTATTTTTATGACTTTAATTTTTAAAATTTAAAGAAGTTCGAAGGAATATAGTTTCGGGGAAAGTAAAACCGCTACTTGTGCTTATAAGTAAAAAGAAATATTTTATTATTTATTTGTTTACATATTGTTTTATATACTTCTTTCTATATATAATAAAGAAAGAAGTAGGTATACACAGCAATGTCAGGTGTAAGCAGTAAAATATTAGTTCAATAAAAAATAAAATAATTAAACAGAATTGTTTTTTTATACAGCGCAAAATTGGGAATTCAAGTCGACAACGAGAGACGAGAGAGAAATAAACGGAGACGTTTTGTCTTGCTCTCGCTCGTTGCTTTGCACGAAGTTGAATCTCGAATCGTCCACCGTTCACGACGTCCGCCGTCCGCCGTCCACCGTCTACGAATTCAACTAGTCCATGCGATAAACGTAAACCGTCGACGCGTCGACGCAACGTCAACGGTTGATTTCAACTAGTCCGTCCATTCAACGCCCATCCCTAATATGAAGGACACCTTACACGCGTGCGCGCGATCAAAAGCCGCGCGAATTATTAGTTTTTTATAACTTCTTTAAAGAATTTGAAATATCGTTTCCATTTTTTTGCAAAACCAACATTATGATTGATTCATGTAGTGCCGTGTTTAAAATTGCTCTAGAGCATCAGTTTTATTATCATAGAACAAAAAAAAAGAGTTTGAGTGAGAAAATTTTGCCTTGAGGGTCACTTTATTATTATTGTTTTTATTATATAATACTGTCTTAACCAATATGAGACGTGAGTCATTGAAATACATCCGTATCACTTTTCTAGAAATGTATCTAACAGAGCAAGTGAGAAAAACTAAGTTTTATGATAAGTACCTACGTATGTCAAGTTTTTACGGTTTTATATAACGTGAATATTAATTTTTTTACTCGGACGGGATAACTTTTTTATTTATTTTTATTTAAAATATAATAGAAACCTAAAAGGTTTATGGATAACATTTTTACATGATTCAATATAGGAATGTAATAATAATATAATTTAGATACGGTCATTTTTTTATAGTTGGCTGAGTTTTATCATTTTAGTCACATCTGTTTTGAATTTGTCAGTGGTCAGTTGTTTGGTCTGTTGTGGCAGGTCGTTGTATATTTTTAATCCGTTGCAAATTATTCGGGATTGTCCTGTTTTTGTTTTGGCGTGTGTTATGTGATAGTTTTTAGCCATTCTAGTGTTGTGTTGGTGTTTTTCGTGTATTTTGTGTAATTTTATGTCTTGGTCTTGTATTTCGCCAATTGCTAGTCTGTGAATGATTTTAAGTGTTTCGATTTTTGTAATGCTTTCGATGTTTAATTGTTGTGTTATACACTATACAGTTTCAGTTGGTGTCCAGTATTTCAGATCATAGACCATTTTTAGTATTTTGTTTTGCTGTCGTTGGAGTCTGTTTAGGTTAGTTTTGTTTCCGGTTGCCCAGAAGGGTATCAAATATCCTATTCTACTCTTAACGTATGTATGCCCGGTACGCCAGAATTTTTACGGTCATCGGTGTGATTTCGTATATTTTGTGGAATAGGCTGGTCAGTTTAGTCAATGAGTCAATTACTTTGTCTATTTGAAAGGTCCAGTCTGTCTGTCTATGTTGAGTCTTAAGTATTTAGTATTTTCTAGTTCAGTGAGTGTTTCGTTGTGTATTTTATGTCCATTTTATGCGTTTTCCGTTTGGCCTCAAAGTTAATATAGTGACATTTTTGAGCATTTAAGGTTAGAATATTTCTTTTTGTCCATTCAGTTAATATGTCTATGTCTTTGTTGATTTGTTTTGTCGTTTCTATGTCATTATCGTTTTCGTAAAATATTCCGAGGTCGTCTGCATAGAGTATTATTTTGCCTCTGATATTTAGCTGCTCCAGGTCATTTATATATATTAGGGAACATACCCATACTACGTGACCCACTTTTTCGCAATTTTTAACCCCCCCTCCCCCCTCGGTGACCACGTGTAGTATATTCCAAGACCTACCCCTCCCCCTACAGTTTTCACGCAGTAATTCATGAACATGGTTTTGAATCATTTTTTGCTAACAAAAAATTTAAAAAAAATTATTTGGCTTATATTTGTCTTTATCAATATGGCATTGCTGCGTGACGGCAAGAGTGCATGCATACCTACCTATACTTACAAGTGGAAAAAATATTATCAAGATAAAACTTATGTCAATTTTGACATAAGTTTTATCTTATACAATATATTTATATTGTAACCAGAACTTAATTTATAGAAACAAAAGTCCTGTTATTTATATTAACATTTATTTTCCATCTCAATCATATTCAACAAACACGTTCCCAGCATCAATCCACTCGGATACATCGTAGATCACGGGGGCGGTAACATCGGGAGGTTCCTCAGACGTGATTATTATCTCTTCATTGACAGTCTCGACATCTATCCACTCCACGCTTCCCTTTATGAGACACGAGGCCTTCTGAGAGAACCCGTAGAAGTTGCACGCGAGACACGCCATCCACCGCACCGCCATGCACGTTTTTTCGATGGTTGTTGCTGCACTACAAACTAGGGATGGGTCGTCGACGTATTTACCGTCGACGAAACGAGACCGCCCACGTCCGTCCATCGACGAGACGATCAACTAGTTGAATTCGTCAACTAGTTGACGCGTCAACTTCGTTACGCGGACGTCGCGGACGTTCTATCTAAACATCGGGACGATGGTCAACTGTCTACGGTTCGACGGGACGCTGCTCGACGGCTCAACCGTTGGCCATTTTTATTACGTTAATTTTTAAAATTTGAAGAAGTTCGAAGGAATATAGTTTCGGGGAAAGTAAAACCGCTACTTGTGCTTATATGTAAAAAGAAAATGTTATTATTTATTTGTTTACGCACATTATACGCTTTTACATATTGTTTTATATCTTCTTTCTATATGTAATAAAGAAAGAAGTAGGTATACACAACAATATCAGGTGTAAGCAGTAAAATATAAATATAAACTACATATATAAGCAGTGAAAGTATCGGGTATAAGCATTAAAATATGAGTATTAAAATTAAAAATATAAAGTACAAAGCAGTAATGTGTGTATAAAAAATATATTAGGTCCTTACATATGAAATTGGCGTTTAGTATGGGAGGAACATAAAGCCGATTTTTTTTATTATAATATATTTATTTAATCAAAGTATGTACCATTGCTATCTATGCACTTTTGCCATCTCATAGGTAGTTCATCGATCCCTTTACTTAAAAAACCATTCGGACGGGAATCAATAAAATCTTTGAAGGCGGTTTGGACTGCCCCATCGGAGTTGAATTTTTTCCTTTGCAAGAAGTTATCCAAATTTCGAAAAAAATGGTAATCTGTTGGGGCAAGGTCCGGAGAGTACGGTGGATGTCTTAGACATTCCAATTGAAGCTCCTCTAATTTGGTAGCCGTCTGTTGTGCAGTGTGTGGTCTAGCGTTATCATGAAGCAGCAGTGGCCTAGAGCGATTACCCAGCCTCGATTGTTTAGCAGCTACCTTTTCCATCATGGTTTGCAGTTGCTGACAATAGACATCTGCCGTAATCGTCTGGCCAGATTTAAGAAACCTGTAGTGAACGACACCAGCACTAGTCCACCAAACGCTCACAAGTAACTTTTTTGGAGTCAATTTTCGCTTGAGGCACGGTTTGGCTGGTTCGGCAGGGTTCAGCCATTGCGATGAGCGCCTCCGATTATCGTACAAGATCCACTTTTCATTACAGGTAATGATTCGATTTAAAATCCCTTCATTATTGTGCCGGTTGAGTAATGCAACTCAGCAGTCAACGCGCGTTTGTTGATTTGCTTCACTCAATTCGTGAGGTACCCACCTTTCAAGCTTTTTCACCTTACCAATTTGCTTCAAGTGGATTAAAACAGTTTTATCACTAATACCGCAGCCTGCAGCTAACTCGGATGTGGTTTGCGATGGATCCGCTTCCACAATAGCCTTCAATTCTTCATTATCAACTTCGGTCTCCTGCCGTCCACGGGGCTTATTCTGCAGGTCGAAATTTCCAGAACGAAAACGTTGGAACCAAAAACGCACTGTGTTTTCTTTTGCGGCACCGTCGCCATACACATCATTAATCCTTCGAGCCGTTTCTGCAGCACTGGTGCCACGGTGGAACTCGTACTCGTAAATAACGCGATATTTCAAGTTTTTCATTTTGTAAACTGAGTGACGCAAAGAAAAAAACAATTGAGGAAAAAACAAATGAATTATAATTTTCAAAACACAAATACATGAGTAAATAGCTGTATAAATTTGCATTTGGAATTCTTAACCAAAGAGAAGATATTTGGGATCAAATTTGCCAGTACGGCAAAACGTGAATTTCATATGTAAGGACCTAATATTAGGTACACATCATTACATGTGTACAGGGTTATTTGGAAAACATTCTATATATTCTATATTCCTGCTTTAATTATGAGTCGAAAGCTATCATGACCTAATATCAATGTTGGACTCCTGAATAAGGACCATAGTTAGGTATAGAAAATTTTATTCCCTACAAGCTTGTTTATCATTTATATGCTAAAGTTGAAAAGTAACGAAATAACAGAATAATTAAATTTTACCATCCTTTTTCAGGTAGATATACGAAGTCGAGATCGATCGAATAAAATATTGATTTTAGAAAAATATCTAGCCGGCCTGTTAATTAATAATAGTTCAATAAAAAATAAAATAATTAAACAGAATTGTTTTATTTTTTACAACGTAAAATTGGGAATTCACCGAAACGTCGCACGTGCTTATCGCAAAAAATCAAGTAAAAAATAATAGATAATAGCTTACTAAGCCTATCACACCTTACGCATGCATTCAAATTTCAAGTCTCTGTCATAGTTCGTGTACACTATGGTCGTGTACTTTAGAGTTGAAATGAAATTACCCGTCGAGCCGTCTATGGCGTCTACAAGTCGACAGCGAGAGATGAGAGAGAAATAAACGGAGACGTTTTGTCTTGCTCTCGCTCGTTGCTTTGCATTACGTTGAATCTCGAATCGTCCACCGTCCACGGCGTCCGCCGTCCACCGTCTACGAATTCAACTAGTCCATGCGATAAACGTAAACCGTCGACGCGTCGATGCAACGTCAACGGTTGATTTCAACTAGTCCGTCCATTCAACGCCCATCCTTACTACAAACTATCAGTTTCAATCAGCTAACGTCTCGGCATATGTACGTCAGTGTTGCCACCTGCGAGTTTAAAAAGCGCCAAACACTGCGCGCCATATTTGAATGTAGCTCGAAAAAACGCGAGATTTCCCTAGAGGATATTGACTAGGTGATCAAAACCTAAGCCCCCCGCCCCTCATTGTAACCAAGCGTGGTATTTTGAAGATCCGCCTCCCCCCATGAATGGGTCACGTAGTATGGGTATGTTCCCTTATATAGAGTAATGGTCCTAGGATTGATCCCTGTGGGACACCATAGCTGACATTCATATAGGTACTTGTGGTTTTGTATAGTGTGGTGTATTGTTTTCTGTCTTTTAGGTAGCTGTCGAAAATGTTTAGGACGTTGCCAGTGATTCCGATTTTTGATTATTTGTTTACTAGGGTAGTTAGATGTACTGTGTCAAATGTTTTTTTAAAGTCGAAAAAGAGTCCGGTCACGCTTTTCCCTTCGTCAATTTTTGTCTGTAAGTAATTTAATAAATTTATCATGGCTGTTGTGGTTCCCTTTTTTTCTTGAAAGCCGTGCTGTGTTTTCGTCAGTATGTTGAGTTTATTCAAGTGTTCGAGTAGTCTTTTGTGTATTAATTTTTCAAATATTTTACTAAATACAGTGAGGTTTGCTATGGGTCTGTAGTTGCTGGCTTCGTCTTTTTTGCCACTCTTGTGTATTGGGGTTATTCTGGCTATTTTCAGCTCATTTTGAAAAATCCCGAGTTTCATGTATCTATGAGTCTTGTGATAGTGAGTATTAAGTACTGTGTCTTGTATAATTTTGAGTGTTGATGTTTTGATTTTGTCATATCCGGGGGATGCATTTTTTTTTAGATTTTTTATTATTAGCTCGATTTCTCTGTCTGTGGTTTGTCTGAGGTACATTGAGGCGTTGGTTTTTGGGTCTTGTGGTGGTGTTGCTTTTTTCGGTTCATTGATTTGCATTGCTAGGTTTTCTCCGACTGTAGAGAAGAAAGTGTTTATGGTCTTCACTATTTCTTGCGAATCTTCTGTGATAGTTCCATCTTCTTTCTTTATTCTTTTTATGTTGTTTTTTTTATTTACGTAAGTCAAATAAGTAGTAGGTTTTAATATATTTATCAAAATAGTATTTATTATATATTTGAAATGTTATGAAACATAAATGTTCAGATATTTTTGTATTTTTCAGAAGAACAAATTTGTTTTTATGAAGCTGGTGACGATTTTAAGTAAGAATAAAATTCGTGGTACGTTTTTTTAAAATTCACCTTTGTTATCAAAATTGCCTGATTCTGTAACCGGGTTTTATCAGTCGTCCACAACTTGTTCATTAAAGAAAATACTCTTTGTACTGGTGCTTTGTACCAGGCAGATATTAAATATACACTTGGGCCTCGTATAACACGGTTTTATATAACACAGTTTTATATAACACAGTTTTATATAACACAGTTTTATATAACACGGATGTATAAATTGGCATATTTTTTGTACAACTCGCTTTTTATAACACGGTTTCAGAAAAATAAATGAATTAAATAATATCTTTAATTTATAGATTGCTTCCATGACAGAACATGCCATGAGTCATGATGATCTCACTCAGCATGTTGAGACTTGTCAATTTCGTTTGATTCGAAACATTTCAGTTACGCTCTGGCATTCAATTATGCAGTACGTATTTCTTCGTAATCCGTAGAATTTTTGGCTTATTGTTTGTATGTATGCACTTTACAAATTCCATATTATTAATTACGTATATATAACCCTTAGCAGTCCAGAGACATGATATACATTCCCTAACAGATTCCATCAGCCTTGCCAAATCCTTGGTTATTTGAAAAATATTCAAGAAATTTTGGAGGATCGTTCGTTGAACGAAGAAGAATTAATCAAAACTTTGAATGAAACTACCACAATTAATGACTCAGAAAGCAGTTGCAGCGAGGTAGCCACATGTTTCACATTAAAAACTATAAATGAGGGCTTGGAATTGGCTATTAAATTAGAAAAAAAAAATATTGAAAAGGATTCCATAATGGATAGAAGTTCGAAATTCAATAGGGAATTATAATAGATTTTGGAACCTTATAAGGTAATACGTATAGATTTATACGCTAAAAGCAGACAATCGCTTATTATCGATTTTTTGAAGGCTAAAACCGCAAGAAAACCCTCCTTCCAGAAAGAGCCCTCCTCCGATGATGAAAACTCACAACCGATGTCAAAAAAGAGTAAAAATTAAAAATTATTCTAAGTGATAGTGATAATGAATAAATGCTACATTATATTTATTTATTTATATATGGCTTTTTACATCAATAAACTTAATATGAACATATTAAAAAAGAAGAAAAAGAGAAGACTATACAAATATCCATATATAAAATACATGATTACGATTAAGAAAAATTATATTATGTGTTATTAAAGTTTTTTTTAATAAATATGTAAATTTATATATTTTTATTAAAAAAATAAAGTACACGTTCATACAAACTATCTTCGATTTTTTTTTGGGACGCAAACCCTAATTTTCTATGAACTTCAAACATTGTGTAACACGGATTTGTATAACACGAGTTTTTTGTACAACCATATAACCGTGTTATACGAGGCTAGAGTGTATTCAACTAAAATGCAAAATTTTCATGTTTAAGAGGCCCTAACGATTTGCGCATTTGCTCTCGGGAGACTGAATTTAACGTAAACTTATTAAATCATTTTGCAAAACCCATAGCTAAACAGGCTTTTAATAAATTTTATTATAATACATTCATTAATTCTTAAAAAAATATGAATAAATATATTGTTGTAACTCCAAAAAAATTAAAACCCCGAAACACTATTTTAGTTTTCATGCAATAGAGTTATCTTTGGTACACTTAATCTCGTAATATTTTCAAATAAAGATCATACATTTTGTTTACAAATTAGTTGTATAAAGTTTGAAAAAGAAGTGGTGCTATTCAGACATTAATATTTTTAGAAAGGTTGTTAAATATACCGTTTTCAAATTTACGATCTATTTCCTATATTGCACTAGCCAAAATCCATCAAAACATTACATTTTTATATTAAACTATATGTATATGTAAAATTAGAGAATTTCATCAACAACATCATAACATAAAAAAATATTCAAAAAAATTAACTTAATCCACAAGGATAGTAAATAATACAATTTATCAGTAAAATGCCTCGTAAGCATTGTCCAAATGTTAGAAAAAGTAACCCATAAAAACCAAGTTTTTATTATACTCCCTTTCTTTGTAAAATATAACAACAATTAAAGGCGAATCAAAACATATAACATAACACTAAACTTACAGTAATTTAATATACATATTTCTAAAATGTCAGATGTTTTGAGCTTTGATAAGACACTTCATGCTTTGAAGATTAAAAAAGATTATTAACTCGTGGCGTCTGCCTGCTTGCTTGCCGGCTTGCCGTCAAAAAAAAACTTTGGATCGATTTTTGACCCTTTTCCCGTGATCCAATCGAGCTGAAACTTGACAAGTATACTCGTGGCGACGATCAAGAAGATCTATCAAATTTTCGTTAAAAAAAATAATAATTATAGCATAATTTCGGATTTTTAGAAATTTTATTGGTTTTTTCAAATTGGAATCATTAGAAAAGTTTGATTAGCAACGGCGCGGCGGCCCGATAATGTCGCGGAATATTTTCTAAATTTGAATTACTCCGTTGGTATACATAATAGGTACTTCACTACGAATTTCGAAAATCTAAATTGACTGACAAATGTTTTTAGAATTTAATCTTCAAAGCGTGAAGTGTCTTATCAAAGCTCAAAACATCTGACATTTTAGAAATATATTAAATTATTGTAAGTTTAGTGTTATGTTTTAATTCGTCTTTAATTGTTGTTATATTTTACAAAGAAAGGGAGTACAATAAAAACTTGGTTTCTATGGGTTACTTTTTTACTTCCTTTCTTTTAACTCGTGGCGTCTGCTTGCTTGTTTGCTTGACGAAAAAACTTTGGATCGATTTTTAACCCTTGTCCCGTGATCCAATCGAGCTGAATGTTTGCAAGCAGACTCGTGGCGACGATCAAGAAGATCTATCAAATTTTTGTTAAAAAAATTAATAAATATTTGTATTTTTCAAAATTTTAATGGTTTTTTCATACAACTTACTAAGTTCAACGCGTCTGGTAGACACGGAACCTGATTATAGTATAATTTTGGATTTTTTGAATTTTTTTATTACTCCCTTTCGTAGCTTCGCTCGACCGAAGCCCAACGCGTACGTTAAGCGCCAAAAGAGTTTCCACTAGTAGGTAAATGAGAAAGGGTGTATAATAAAAACTTGGTTTTTGTGGGTAACTTTTTTAATCTCTGTAATGACATTTTTACGAAAATATGATACGCTTTTTCGGTATGTTTAGATACATTTTTGCCCAATAGGGATGTGTTTTATTGACAATCGATATTATTTACGCATAATTGACATACTTTTTAGGATTTTAACATTAACCAAAAAAATTTCTGTGTAACAATATTGAATTAATTTGTATGTATGTTTCTGTAAATATATACAATATTTTGTTTTTAATACTTAACAGAAGTCCGCCCGATCTCGCTGTCAATAAATTAAATCATCAATCTACATATAAAAAATTAAAGGTATTTTTAAAAATATCGTCCAATCATTTATTAGGAATGTGATTTATAAGTGTACTTAGTTCTGCAAACAGGATTTAACCCACAAGTGTACCACTATACAAAACTCGTTTTTTTAACTGTATGTGTTGAATTCTGTTTGCAGAAATATTAGTAGGTGCTAAAAAGGGTTTTTAAAACTCCCGAAAAACTGAAAAGGTTTTCGGGAGTTTTAAAAATGGGTATTTTTATAGATTTCGATGTGCTCTTTCCGTATTTCAACTTTGCCACCTCGTATCTTTGCCCCTCGCGCCGCTAATTTGGAAAAATGGCGCCTAAAAGCAGTTTTTTAACAATATCTCCTTTCCGACTCATTTCACGATAAAAACATAGTGTACTAAATGAAACTAGAGAAAATTTCCTAAAATTTATGTACTAACCTTTATCCCGTAAAATCAATAGTTTTGGCCTACGAGCGCCGAAAAGTGAAGTTCAACACGCGTTTTGGCCAAAAAACTAATTTCCACACCACCTTGAGGTAGATAGAGTAAGAGGCGCGTTTTTTTATTGTGGTATCCCCAGTAGGCCTACTCCACATGCAATTCATTATTCCTAAATTTAGCGCATTCTCCTTCGCTTCGCTGTTCTTGATGGACCAGGTGTTGTTGTGTTGGACGATTTCATTGTCTTTAATACAATGAAATCTCAACACCTACCTACCGATTGAAATGTCACAGACGTAAATTTCTTCAACATCATCCGCGATGGGATTATCAGTTTCATCGCAATCCTCTTCGTTCTCAATTTCATCATACGTTTGCTCGAAAATAGTCTCCGTTTCTTCCTCTTCATCTTTCGAGTAATTACAATTCGTGCATATAACGGACCACTTTAACCCAGCCTTTCTGACATCTCTTTGTAAAATTGCAAGAAATATGTTTTAACCAGCTTTCCGGAGCTTTACGATTTACGTTTTCCGATTTATGTTCCATTTTTAAATTGGAATACATCATTATTCTACCGTATATTTCGTCCGTTATTTATCCGTCTTATTTATGAACTTACATTATCGTTTGCTTTGATATTAATATGTTATACTACCTATAATATAACATCATACATGTTTTGTATAATACTTCATAAGTCTATCCATTTTTCATGGATCATTCTTTTGATTTCAATATTATTATCATATGATAATAATATTGAAATAGTAGATGAATATATATAGGTACCTAGGACACAAGATAAAAATGAACAAATTGAAATAAACAGCAGAATTTCCAAGACGAATAGGAATGAGCTGGGCTGCTTTTGGCAAACTCAAACATATCTGTAGCGGCGCTCAGCCGGCTCGCGCCATCTACCTGCCTACGAGCGGGGACCCTTTTTTTTATTAGGTTAACATAAACAACGTCTGCGGCGGAGACATCGCCGGTTACGTAAACAAATGTAGCAAAGGGAATCGGATGAGATGACGCCGTGCCCCGAGTCTAGATTCATCTCAAGTACCGCCCGGTCGTTGTTTAGAAAACCTGGGTCCGCGTCTCATATCTGTAGTACATTTCTCTTTGTCCTATACTTTCGATATTTTACTATTTTATTTTGTGATTGATAATTTTGTGATTGATAACTTATGTGCACACTGGAACACTGTATATTTTATTTGCTCCCGGAGCCTCACTCCGGTCGAGGAATAAACGTTAAATAACAGATCATTCTTTCATTCCATCGACCTACGGATTTTCCCAACAGTGGTGACCCCGACGTGATATGAAGTTTTTTTTTCAATTTGGGAAGCCGAATGGATGAAAGATAGTAAACAGTGATAATTTATAAAGAACGGTGAAAGTGCGCGCATACTAACACACTCCCTGGCGTATTGCAGAAGTGCCAAGAACGTTCACTGCGTCAGGGGTGCAGATGGACAAAGTGTTTTACATCTCGTGTGTGTAAGTGTGTACCACTACTCCCGAAAGGACTCTATACCGGCCGTAAACGAACATTACGGGAAGGCGATAGTGAAACGATCACGCTCAAAGCATCCCCACGATGTCCCAGCCGCACAAAGAACTCCGAGAGCTACCCAGCAGCGCCACCGTGCCCCCAGAAATCAGCCGTGTGGCAGTGCGCATTCCGCCGTTCTACCCCAACGACCCCGAGTTGTGGTTCGCCATGGTGGAACAAAGTTTCGACGCGGCGGGGGTAACGGTAGACGCCACCAAATTTGGTCATGTCTTGGGAGCCCTGGACCCCACTTACGCCCAGGAGGTTCGGGATATTATCGTTGCCCCACCGGAAGCTGGAGCCTACGCCCTCCTTAAGAGTGAACTTACGCGGCGCCTCAGCTCCACCCAGGAGCAGAAGACGAGGAGGCTCTTGGAGCTTGAGGATATGGGGGACCGCAAGCCGTCCCAGTTCCTCCGACATTTACGCACTCTTGCAGGAAATACAGTGTCCGACGAGGTTTTGAGAACGCTGTGGATGGGCCGTCTTCCGCGGAGCATGCAGGTGGTCCTTGCCACTCAGCAGGATACCCCACTAGACAGAGTGGCTAACCTCGCCGACGCCATTGACGACTACACCAGCAGGCCCTCCCTCAATGAGGTGTCCACTACTACGAGGGGGCAGACTGAAACGCAGTCGCTGCAACAGGAGCTGGCCGCGTTGCGCAGAGAGATAGCGGAGCTACGCATGCAGGACCGCCAGTCCCAAAGCTCCAGTCCACACCCTAGAAGCCGCAGCACTGGAAGATCACGTACCCGAAGCCGATCTAGGGGACCGCAACCCCATGACATTTGCTGGTACCATTGGCGCTTTCGAGCCAATGCCCATAAATGTCAAGCCCCCTGTTCTTTTGAGCAGGGAAACGCTCAGGGCTCCAACTGATGGCGACCAGCATCCCCAGCCCTAATCAAGTAAGTCGCCTTTTCATCACGGACCGAATAACCCGCACTCAGTTCCTGGTGGACACGGGTGCGGACCTGTGTGTCTATCCACGGCGCCTGGTCCATGGACGCCCTGCAAAACAGGCATATGAGCTATCGGCAGCAAATGGCAGTACCATTGCCACCTACGGCAGCCTGACGCTTACCCTGAATTTGGGCCTTCGACGCGACTTCACCTGGAGATTCGTAATTGCCGATGTCTCCAGGCCTATCATCGGAGTGGATTTTCTGGCGAGGTACGGATTGCTGGTCGACGTTCGGAATGGGCGGCTACTAGACCAGGTGACGAATCTGACAGCACCCGGTAAACAGAGCACCGACAAGGTCGCCTCCATCAAGACTGTCGCAGGTACGTCCTCTTACCATGTCCTCCTACAGAAATTTTCCGATCTCACGCGCCCGGACGGCACGGTCAAGGAAATTCAGCATAGTACCACCCATCACATTAGGACCACCCCGGGTCCTCCAGTAGCTGAACGACCCCGACGCCTCGCTCCCGAAAAATTCAAGCGAGCTAAGAAGGAGTTTGAGGCCTTGGTCCGCCTCGGTATCGCCCGGCCCTCAGAGAGCTGTTGGGCTTCACCACTACACCTGGTCCCCAAAAAAGACGACCAGTGGCGACTGTGCGGTGACTACCGGAGCCTGAATGCCAGGACTATTCCTGACCGCTACCCTGTTCGCCATATACAGGACTTCGCTCAGTCTCTGAGAGGTACCAAGATCTTTTCCACCATTGACCTGGTACGGGCATATAACCAGATTCCAGTGGCACGAGAAGACGTCCCGAAGACGGCCATATCCACGCCGTTCGGGCTTTTCGAATTCCCTGTCATGTCTTTCGGGCTTCGGAACGCAGCCCAGACCTTTCAACGCTTCAGAGATGAAGTTACCCGGGGACTGGACTTCTGTTACGCATACATCGATGACATACTCGTTGCCTCGGCATCGAAAGAAGAGCACATGGCCCATCTCGAAATACTGTTCCAGCGTCTGCAGGAATACGGTGTGGTCATCAACGCCAGCAAATGCCATTTCGGAGTACCAGAAGTCAAGTTTCTGGGGTATCTAGTGTCCGGCGAGGGCACTTACCCCCTTCCAGAGAAAGTCGAAGCTATCAGGGGCTATAAAAGACCGGAGACAATTAAAGATCTCCGCCGGTTCCTGGGGGCATTGAACTTCTACCGTAGATTCTTGCCCCGGGCCGCAGAAACGCAAGCACCCCTCAACGACTTCCTCCAAGGAAACCAAACAGGGAAACAGCCCGTTCCTTGGACACAAGATTCCATCGAAGCATTCGAAAAGTGTAAGGAAGCCCTTGCTCAGGCAACGCTGCTCGCGCACCCAAAGTGTGACGCACCGCTATCAATCATCAGCGATGCCTCCGAGACCACAGCCGGCGCCGTACTCCATCAGTTCGTCGATGGAAACTGGGAACCACTGGCATTTTTCTCGAAAAAATTTGGTGCCGCCGAAAAGAAATACGGCGCTTACGACAGAGAGCTCCTGGCCATATATCTTGCTGTGAAGCACTTCCGCCACATGGTAGAAGCCAGGACATTTACCATATTCACAGAACACAAGCCGATCACTTACGCTTTTCAGCAGAAAGCTGATAAGTGTTCGCCAAGACAATTCCGACATCTGGACTACATCAGCCAATTTACCACCGACATACGGCATGTGGCGGGCAAGGACAACATTGTCGCAGACGCCCTCTCCAGGGTAGAGACTATAGATACTCCCCTGGACTACACAGCGTTAGCTGAGGACCAGGTGGGCAATGAGGAATTGGAGAAGTTTTTGCGGGAAGGATCTGTTTTACAGCTGAAAAAAGTAAGAATTCCTGGCACCAGCGCAGACCTTTTCTGCGACGTCTCTACGACGACAGCCAGGCCCTTCGTCACACAGAAGTTCCGACAGGCAGCTTTTAATACGGTCCATCAACTGGCTCATCCAGGTAGCAAGGCGACGGTCAAGCTCATAACACAGCGTTATGTCTGGCCGTCCATCAAAGCTGACGCTAGGAAATGGGCACGTAACTGCCTCCAGTGCCAACGCAGTAAGGTGTCAAGGCACGTATCAGCACCTCTCGGAACCTTCCCTCAAACTTCGGCCAGGTTCGAACATGTCCATATCGACATCATCATCATCATGCCAATGTCAGAAGGATGTCGGTACTGCATGACTTGCGTGGACCGGTTCACGAGATGGCCGGAAGCTTTTCCAATCAAGGACCAAGAGGCAGAAACGGTGGCGCGAGCATTTTACCAGGGGTGGATTACCCGGTTCGGGACTCCGCTCCGAGTCACGACAGACCAGGGCAGGCAGTTTGAATCGAGGCTTTTCAGGAATTTAAGTTGCCTGGCAGGAACGACTTAAATCCACACGACTGCATACCACCCTGCGGCAAACGGTATGGTAGAGCGACTACACCGCCAGCTGAAAGCAGCCATAAAATGCCACCAAAACAACCGCTGGACAGAAGTGCTTCCCACCGTACTGATGGGAATCAGAGCTGCCTGGCGAGACGACCTTTCTACCACTTCAGCCGAACTGGTTTACGGAGAACCACTCCGCCTACCAGGCGAATTCCTCACCACACGATCGACGGTCGACGATGGCACTAACAAATTTATCAAGGAACTGCGGCAATACTTTACCCAGCTACGACCAGTAGAAGGCACCCGCCATGGAGAGAGGAGACAGTTCATTTTTAAAGACCTTCCCAAATCTACACATGTCTTTCTGAGGGACGATACCGTCAAGAGCCCACTCCAGCAACCATA
>JADDOH010008305.1:0-53616 GCA_016648135.1 Agrypnia vestita
AACAGCATTTGCGGACGGAGTTGCTGCCCGGACGTATGGAGGAATCTACCATTCATCAGTACCAGAGAGGATCATACCGCCACTGTGTAACAGCTAAGGAACACATTGATATTATCTATCGATTAATTATTTTCACTATTGAAATGTATTTATTTTGGGAAGATTTAAAATCGGAGCAATAATGTATAATAAATATCACGATTTCTTGTGTGATCTTGGCTCAATTCGTACGGGAATATCTCCCAAACGAATATATTTTGATGCATGGGGATTTTCATACCATTTGTATTAACAATTGATTTTACGGAGCTCTATAAGCAGTGCGTAATAGATTCATAATATTGTCGACGCGTTATGTATTGCATAACCAGATATCAATCCAAATCGTACGAGAAATTCTTCCGAACGAATATATTTTAAAGTATGGGGATTTTCACACTATTTTTACTAATAATTGAATACACGTAATTCTATAAGAAATGCTTAGTAGCCTTATAATAATTGTGTTGCGTAAGTATTGCGCAATTCGGTCTTCAGCCAAGTCTTTATGATTTGAGTACCTCGGTACATCTGGCTTAACAAGTAGCTTCAGAACGACGAGTAAAGGACAGAATGGGGAGATCTAACTGAAATTGGAGTTTTCTGGTTTACGAACGTTGAGCTAGGTGAGGTTGTGGATGACGCTTCGTGTCATAAGCCTGGAATTCGCGCAAGCCCCTGTGAGGTACTCTTAAAAGCGGGACCTCCCTTGTTGATCGTAGTGGCCACTAGACTCGACCTTCGCGCCTCATCCTGCTCAAAAACAGCGTGTACCAACGTCGTGAATTCTCTGACTTTGGAAGGATTTTCATGCCTGAATGCTATGAAATCTCAATAGAAAACGTTAACGTCTATTTCATCCTCTGTAAAAAGACAGAGCTAGAATCAGTATAAAAATCATTCACTCATATGGAATAGCTGGGATATTATAAATATGTTACTAACACTCTAACATTTGTCCAAAGTAAATGTTGCAAGATGCAGAATCGTGGGACGCCATTCTGAAAAGGCATACTGAGATTGCACAATAATTTGTAACATCGCTGACTATGCCCGCAAAGGAGGCTAATGTCGTCATCAATTCGTACCAAAAGAGTACATGATTCTTCAAACACCGGCCTAAAAGCAAGGCGCCTCAAGACAACACACATCATCAGAAACTCGTACCAAAAGAGTACGGCCTTCTCAATTATAAGCCTAAAAGAGAGGCGACACGGGATCACATCTCGTAAAGAAGAGATAGAGTCTCGGGATGCAGTAAGTTCCGGAGGAACAAGGGGGGCCGTTTAGTCACTTAGGAAGTCGGCCACCGGGTTTAGGCGGGCGCGAAGCCTCTACCCCTCTCAGCAGAGATGCTGAGGGTTTAAAAACCCAAAATTAGCATTCAAAGAAACTATTATTTCATATAAACTCACGGGCTGTTGTAGAATCCTTTCGAATAAACCATCCCCGAGACCTTATCTATTTATTCATAAAGAAGTTTCACTTCAAAAATGTGGTATTTCGTAGATAGCAAATATATGTATTATTTTCCCACGGAATTAATATGAACAGGTTCATGCACGTCTAAGACGGAACCATTCAAGGTAAGAATATGCTAATACAAAGTGTTTATAATTATTAATTTCAGTGTTATTTAATATGTGTGAATTTTTTCCCTTTGCGCCGTTCGAACGATTTTACTGGTTTGTCTCAAATCGAAAATGTTTTATTTTCTAATACACGAATTCTTCTGGTGAACGTATTTTATTGTAACATAAATGTATAGATTATTAGGTTCGTTAGATGTTTTTATTACGTAATATTATGCAATTGTTTCCACACTGCTCCTATAAAAGAATTTGAAGTTATTACGATACACAACGGGGTCCTTCATCCATTAGACGAATCATGTGCCAATTCAACGACGTATTACGAATAGTATATATTGTATTTATCGAGATTTAGTCGCATTTATTATTTCTAGTGAGGTTTTTAGTATTGGTTCCAGGCGCCATTATGAAGCGGAAATAGTTCATATTCATAGCCCGACTGCAATAGGTATTTTGTCGCGTAAGAGGTAGCACTTTTAGGAATATAACTGTGTTTTATGTTTCGTCCCTGACGGACAGGATGGTATAGCTGTGGTTATTTAGGTAATACATTTAGTAAATGCGAAGGGCATTAGGTATTATCAATATAGTGTGCGAACCCAAGATGTTAGAAATATTTTAGTTAATATTGCATTCAAAAGCGCAATTTTCACAGAATAATTATTTCCAGTTAATAATATATATTTTAGTTAAATGTATAGTTAGCACAGGCAGAGTATTAATTTTGTATAGAATACATTATGTGTTTAATATTTCATAGAAGATAATATTTTATTCAGCGTTCATTATATAGTTACAACGCAATTCGCAGTCGTGCCCCTCTTGCGCCATGCAGAGCGCCGCGCGCTCACATATAAGAATAATGAAATATTTGATAATCCAATATATTGTATTTTGAACGCGACGGTTTGCTACTTACTAACCTTCATTATTTAGTAGAACCCACATTAGGGTCATCTTACATCGTTAGCCGTGAAAAGAATATGATTTCCATTGATTTGCAATGGAATGATTTGTATTATAGATTTGCTTCGCCATATATATTCAACACACACCCCATGGGATGTCTAACTCTGGTGCCGGACCAGGAGCTATACTAAATTATTATTAAATGTATCAAGGTCGCGATGCCCTACTATCTATCAGGATCATTACAACATTATCATCAATGTGGGGATCGAATCAGAGTTGTCGAAATGTCTTAGTTAGTAACGTATTCATATTCAAAATCGTCAATTCTCAGGAGCAATATAGTATAGTCTCGGTAATTAGGTTAAAGAAACTTATTTAGTACGAATAAATCGTATCGAAAATAATCCTCTAGAATTACATTTTATATTACACTTATTCAGCCTCAGTAACTGATTGAATTTTCGCTAGGGAGCCGTATCTAGCTGGGTCAATTCAGGTCAATCGCGCCTCTCTCCCGGGCTGCTCTTCAGCTTTCACACGCACAGAAAATTATTATCACTAAAATGATTAATACAACTACGTACTAAATGAAATATGATAATACGAAATTTAACTTCGCGACGTTTTTGCTACTTTATTACGTCCATTTAGTAGGGACCCACCTGGGGTCACCTCAGGTGTAGCCGCGTCCAGGAGGTTCCAATGAAATTATAGAATATTATATTTCGTTTCGCGACAAATATGTACGACTTTAAATATGTTTTTGCTACTAAACCCTTTATTTGTTAGGACCCCATCCAGGGTCATTTGATGGTTTTTTTTAATGCCGGGGCTAATTCCGGAGTCATAAAAATCAAAATCTGAAATCCCGGGATAGTAATTTGGGCTCGGGTTATTTCGGATTAAATACATTACGATGACATTTAAGTATTTTACCGAAGCAATTTTATACAAAATCAAAATACAAAATCATACAAACATTATGCCTCCTTACATCTAAGTAACCACCCGGTTGGTCTAGACCTATATATTGTTTTTTACGGTTAACGATTAATTCAATTAGCCCCGTGGGTCCAATAGCGAGTGTAAATACGTCCCGCGAGGATACAATAATTGCTTATGACCCACACTGAATGTTTCTTTTTAATCTCAGTTATAAACTTTGAATTATGTGCTCCGGGCGGATGAGGGAGTAATGAGATTTTTCTACGATATTATTTTCTCATCTTGCACATTTCTTAACTGTACTACATATTTCAGAATAAAGAAATACAATACGTTTATCGAGGTTAATAAACTAAAAATTATTCAAATAAATATTTAAGGGTTGCAAATTTGGTTTTATACAGAGCTAGCTTCCGATTTGAAAGAATGTCAGCGTTAACACTATTTCATAGATTACTGATTCATCCCTGAAGAGAATGAGAGATCCAGAAGTGCATTGGAAGTGAAAATCGCTGATAATTCCGCCCCCGAAATCAGATAAAATATAGATTGCGATCCAGAAACATTACATAATTTGTGTACAAAACACTCATCCAACCAGTGCTCAGTTGAGACGTAGTGACTTAGAGGAACAAGCGAGCACTAGACAGACGATTTTGAAGGGAAAATTTTGAGTTATATCTTTAAACTGGTTCTAGACAATGACCTTTGGCGTAGGTTCTACAATAATGATCCCTATTATATTGTTTGAGGAGCTAAGTGTCACAAAATTTATAAAATTGGGAAGGCTTCGGTGACTGAGTCGTGTGGAGAGAATGACTAAACAACAAATGTCGAAGTCCTTGCTGAATTGAAACACAATAGAGTGAAGGAACTATGGAAGACCAAAACTGAGATGGAGCGACATATCAGCCTTGGAGATCTAGAACTGGAGAGAGCTGGCACAAGACCGACATCACTACAGGAATACCGTTGAGGAGGCCAAGACACCCTTCAAGGATAACAGTGATGATGATGATCTAAAGAAAACATAAAACTAAAACAACTGGTTTTCTAACAACTAGATATCAATGACCCGACTAACATGTACTCCAACAAAAGGTAATATCTCTAACCACTTGGCATTCGGTTATCCATTATAATTATTGAATATTTAATTTTTTCCGATTACATAAGGCGCTTAAAATATCTCGACCAAATGGTTACGTCCAATTTCCAATCCAGCCATTAGCATATCCATATTGAATCCCGCCGTCGGATGTCCGCCGTGGAATACTGAAACTCTATTTGCATCAATTATTTAGAACCGGATAATAAATATTTTTGATAACGCGGTACTGCACGCCTCTCTCTTACAAGAGACAAAGCAATGTCGGGCATGAGATAAGCAGAAATACGGAGGCTGGCAAACTTCGGCTCGCGTCAGCACAATTCTTTATTGCCTTCGGAGACAAGAGTTCCGATCACACCTTTATTTTAAATTACATTGTGGTACTTCATGACGGTGTCAGAAATATGATGACCACAATGCATACATCTTTCGTAGTACAATATTATTTGTTGCTGCTTATTTCTTTATTAGTTACATATGTACCAGGACACATAATCATACGCTCGTCATAAAAATTTATAAAAGTTTTCAGTGGCAAATATTTTTGATAAAAAAAAAAATTAAAAAGTGTTTGAACATTATATATAAACAAAAAAAGTTTTATCAATATTATAAATCAATGCATTATATCCTCAATAAATACACTCGTATACATATATGACAATTAGATACCATAGACGAATGAGGAAATAGCGAGATGGTGAAGCGCTAGTTTGTGAGAGATATCCGAATCAATACCCGTCGACTTCAAAACCTTTTTCATTAATTTCAAAATATTTCGGATGCCCCTGGCAGGGAAAATAAAACAAAAGTTAAATAAGAGAGACTACATAAAAAACGTTGCTAAATGCACTACTATTTGTCACGCAGTTTTCACACCAAATTTGAATGGGGTACCGGCTGAGTAAACATATATGTTAACAGGATGCAACCCGTCATTCTAGTAGCTTGTTGGTGTCGTGGTTATGACTCTCGCCTAGTGGTCCAGTGGTTGGTGGTTCAATCCCCACCCCTGGACACCTGCAAGTTGGTTCTGTTTTCATGGCACAAGCCTTTTTTAGCTTAATTTGAAAATTCAACTTCAAAATACAAAAACTTTATAACACCAATTTACCAGTAAATGTAAATTCGTCAAATTCAGATACCTACATTAATTACATATTTGCAACTATAGTTATTATGAATAGCTTCTCTATTCTTTTTATTTTATTAATATTAAACGTATTTATCCGATTAACTAAGAGGGCAGAATGTTTAAGCTACTTTTCAATGTGGCCGTTCGTTATTATCAGACGTTATAATCGTTATAACTCGACAACTCTTTGAATGTAATTTATGGACGGTTTAGGGTGAGTAGTTTATGAACATGCGCTTATTTTATACGTGTATATACTTACTATACATTTAAATACGGGAGTAATAAATTTTCCTATAAATCGAGCGGGTATAAATTTTCGTTACTTAAAGTGTGAAAATATGAATAAAAATGAACAAAATGAATAAATATTCAAATTCAATAATCGTTTGTAGGTGGAAATATTTATTTTTATTTTAGAATTTAAAACATTTATGTACAACAATTATAGAAGTGGAAATTTATACGCCCAACAATTTATATGCCAAACATTTGTATGATACCATTGATATGAGGAATACTTTTTATACGAGTTTAATTAGAAGAAACCTCTTATTATACCATAGAACTGTCCATTGAACCTACTGATGTTAGAGTATTTTAGCATATTTACTATCGATTAAAATAAAAGTACACTTCATGTATAAAAATAATCGCATAATGCATAAGCACAAATTTTCACCTCAAAAATTTACCTAATAATATTCCCAAAATTTAAAATATAATAAAATTGTTGTCCAGAAATACCAAAATGTATTCAGACAGGACGTTTATCGAACCAGCGCTTATATAAATGTCTGAGAGATTTGTATTTTTTTTAACAAAGACAAATTTGAGAGAACTTAATTTTTTTATTTTATTTTATTTATTAAATCCCAAAAGAAAATATACAAAATATAATATATATTACATACATCATAAGTATATTAATTCCTATAAAGGTATATACATATACCTGTACATAGGTTCGGGAGATGAGAAGTTAGACATGTGTAATAATGAATTGTTGTTTTTAAAGAAAATTTTAGGGGCCTTTTTTATGAAATAAATTTTGGCATAGACACTTTGACAGTGAGTACCATATATTTTTTAATGACAAAATCGTCTCAAGATTTATTAACATAGGGAAATTGTGGTGGTCAAGCCATGTGGAGAGGAAGAGAGAACAGCAAGTACAAGTCATTGCTGATCACAAGACCATCAGAACGCCGGAGCTCGGAAAGGCCGAAGCTAAGGTGGAGCATATAGCAGCCAGAGCTAAGATGGACAATATCTTCAAATACATATCTATCTTTGAAATCAAGGACTGGAGAAAAACGACATTTAATGGGGACCAATGGAGGAAACTTTAGGAGGAAGCTCCACTAGTATCAATAATGATGATAGTATTGAATAATTTTCCACTGGTATAAATATTTTGTCGTCATGGGCTTACAAAATTGAAATTGGGTTGGTTAAGAGTTATATGCAGCCGCATTGAAAAAATATATAATTATTTACATTACATAACAATTTACTCAATATCGAATTATATCAAATAAATCCAAGGATAGACAAGTTGCAACTTCTGAAGTAATATCATCAAACTTATCAAACATTTTGTAGGTACTTGGTAGTTCACAGATTAAATTTTAATTACATTTGCACAAACCTTCCTTAACCAGTCTTAGTATGAGCACGTAATATAATCTCGTCAACTTTTGAAATATTATGATATTAACGAAGAGAAAAAGTATTATCGATCGCAATTACTATATTTTAGGTAGGTATGTGTATAATAGTTATTATGTAATATTTTTGTGTATGTGTATAATAGTTATTATGTGTGTGTATAATAGTTATTATGTAATAATAAGCCCACAAAGACGTTGATAATAAATAAATATCATTAAAACTCAATATAAAACGATTCGTTTTGTCTTTTTCCTATGAAATTGAAATTTTAGGAACTGAATTTAATGTATATAAGCTGAATATAGGTCACTTATTATACCAGCTTTACCACCTGCACCCGCAATTTCAATTTTTTTACTCTATTAATTTCAAATTCTCTTAAATTTTAGGGGAAATGTGAGATTAACAAAGCCGTTACATATCAAGTCATCACAATTAAACATTCAAATAAAACCTGTCAGTATGTTATAAAAAGACACTTTCTTGTGACTATGTTTGAAATGAAAATGAAAAAAAAGACTATTTTTCGAAATATTTTTCCTTTTTAGAAAAAAATGGAACAAATTATATCGCGTTGTATTTTTAGAGTTAATTAGATATTTCAAAGGTTCACATCTCTTGATGGATTTTTCTTTTTAAATTGAATATAAAATAATTACATGTTGCAGTATAATTATATATTACATTTGTTTATACTTGTTTAACCATCACCAGAAAAGTTTAACTTGTGTTTGGGGACAGGAGTATATGATGTATAATATCTATTGATTATGTAAGTAAGATAAAATAAGATAAAAAAGATAAATAAGATTAAAAAAAAGATAAAATAAAATAATTTAAAGTTGATCAATGAGTATGAAGAGGCATGTAAAGGTAAATAGAAGGTAAACTCTATAATATAAGGAATAAATGTGTAACAAAACATGAACATATAAATATAAGTATATTATCTATTTAAGTATATGTTTGAAGAAATATTTTTTTAAAGAAACGATAAGTATTTAGGGATGGTGTTGGTTGTGAATGCGAGAGTGATCTCAATGCTTTATTAATTATTATCCCCAAGGTCCCTAATATACAATGTGAATGATGATTGACTCCATGTTGATGACGGCGATGATATCGATGATAGAAGCTTTCATGGAGATCCAGAGGTTAGGACTGTGTAATGTAGGTCGTCCTGCGGCGGCAATGTAGCGTAGACTCCATTCACTTTAGGTAAGCCTTTTGCATTAGTGTGAGTAAGAGTCCGTTTACAAAATTTCGTAACATTCTTTTTTTGAGTAAATGATAGACGCAAAAAAATATATAAATAGTATTTTATTTTCTTAACCTGATATTAGTGTATACCTAATACCTATGTATTACAAAAAAACTATATTTCATTTTTTTAATCCCCAAATAATAATTATTTAGAAATCTATTCGTAACCGTAACTAGATTCCAATAACTGATCTAACTTCGTTTTCAAAATTAGTATGATTTCAAAATTGTTAAATAAAATAAAGACATTGACTTTATGTTTTTTTAATAAAATACTCTGAATTAGTTTTTTTTTTAATTTCACGATTGTTTTAAATATTTCAGCTTAAGTATAATTAAAACTTGTAAGTGTATCCACTATTTTTTTTATGGTTTTATTGTTCAATATAATATTTATTATACAATTATTTCTCTTGTGCTCGGACTTGTCTTGACACTATGAAGGTAATTATTGTAAGGCATATGTCATTAGTATTAATCAAAATATATCATTCTCTATGCAACAATGTCCATCACTAACGCTGCCACATGACTCAAATAATAATGAGGTATAGGAAGCAAAAAAATCAAAATTCTCTATTTTATTTCCAACACTAATGTTATCAAGGCGCTACGCTACTCTGGATAGCGCTGTTCTCACAGCCTTAACTGGCGGCTAAAATATATAATAAAATTACGTTATTTTTGACGTAATTTTATTATATATTTTTGGCTTTTAAAATAAATATACAAGATATGATAAGTATCTATAGAGGTAGAGCAAATAGATAAGTATAAGTATATAAATGAAACAATGTAGTAAATTATAAAGATCATAAAATAAATTTTAGTGAATCAAGTAGGTATATAAATTATTTTTAGAGTTGGTACAGTTATTTTTTTAAATTACCTTTTTTTTTTGATTGTGTATTATTACTTTTTTTAAATTTATTAAATTTAATGTATTGTTCTTCAGTTCTTACACTCATTGGTAAATTAATGAAGAATTTAATACCTAGATAAGTGAAATGATGGTACTAGATGAAAAAAGTTGCATTGATTTAGACATTGCAAATGTAATCAAATTTAAATATCACGACGCTAGAGCACATCATTTGAAAGTATTTTCTATTTTGTAATTAATATTACGCGTATACTTATATTCCTTATAAATAAAATTTATTCGACGGTTGGACTTTTCTATCCAACACCACATAAGAAATATCACGAATTATTTTATTTTTTCCGATTACCCTCCACTCTCCTGCACTGGCGACGGCCCCATGTAGACACACTTGCAGGCTAGAAGAGCCAGGTCGCAGGTTCTTCTAGTTCACCGATTTATTGCAACACCAGAGATGATTTGATATAAAGGGGTACTTGGAAGATATTTTTCCTCCCGTGCGCCCAGGGCGGTTCTCACGGTTCGGTTCAGAGGCTGCGAGTAAAAAGCGCCATATATAGATGTTCGATAACATTCGAAGATATCCATCATAACACGTTATATCGAGTGAATGTATGGTCCGTGCTGCGGAGCACTAAAAGGAAATTGCAAATAACTTTTTTAAAACATGACGGCATCGCACATCGCAATAAAAATTAAACCTTCTTTTATAATTTTCTGATATCATTTGTTCTAGTATATCGCTCAATTTGTAATAAATTTTGAGTGGCCTACATAAGACAAAATTTAAATAATTATCTACCCCATTCTTTTGAAACATCGTAGTTTTTCAATAGAAACGGACTTATTTGTCTGTTTTTGACTTTTATTTATATGCAATAAATATGACTTATTTCGGGCACGGCATAAGCTTCCCATACCAGGGATTCCAGGTTCGATTCTGGGATGGGGTCACAATAAATTTATTTTATTTTTATTTTTTCAAGCCCGTTTCTCTACAATAATTGAGCTTCATCGCGTTGTTGTAGCGTTAAAAAACTAACCCATAAAATTTTATTTTACTCCCAATCTCATTTGTATATTCTATCAACATATTCCTCTTGCTTTAAGTTCATGTGGAAAATCTATTCCGTGTATATTATTATCCTTAAAACTTATAGAATATTGAAAACGTCATAATTGGTATAGGGGAGCACGGCGTCGGCGAAACTGTCTGATCGGACCCATGGCTCGAATCAGACTTGTTGAAACAAGTTTTGCGTCTTCTCCACGCGTCGGGCTCCTTTCTCATTTGTACGGTTTCCAATTTGAAAAAACCGTTTAAATTTCGAAAAATCCAAAATTATACTACAATTAATTTTTTTTAAACGTTATTTGTTTGTAGGAAAATTTATTAGATCATTTTGATCTGACGAGTTCGAGCCACGAGTCTGCATGCAAAGTTTCAGCTTGATTGGATCACGGGAAAAGGGTTAAAAATCGATCTAAAGTTTTTTCAGCAGACAAGCAGATGCTACAAAGAAAGGGAGTAAAAAACTAACCCATAAAAACCAAGTTTTTATTATACTCCCTTTCTCATTTACTAGCTAAAACATTTTTTTTCGGTTAACCTACGCGTCGGGCTTCGGTCGGGCGACGCTACGAGAGGGAGTAATAAAAAATTTCCAAAATTCCAAAATTATACTATAATCAGGTTTCGCGTCCACCAGACGCGTTAAAATATTTTCATACAACTTAATAAGTTGTATGAAAAAACCATTCAAAATTTGAAAAATCCAAAAATTAATTATTTTTTTTTAACGAAAATTTGATAGATCTTCTTGATCGTCGCCACGAGTCTGCTTGCAAAGTTGGATCACGGGAAAGGGGTTTAAAATGGATCCAAAGTTTTTTTCGTCAGACAAGAAGACAAGAAGACAAGTAGACAGACGAGCAGACGCTACGAGTTAAAAGAAAGGGAGTAAAAAATATCGTTAAATATTCAATAAATGCAAAATGACTTTGTGGTAATATTATTTATATAATTAACTTGAAAACACTAATTTGTTGAATTATTGACATAAATTAATGATTTAAACAAAGAATTTTCTTGTTTATTATATAAAAAAAAAAAGGTTTAATTTTTCTTTTCTAAAGTTTGTGATGACCCTGCTAGATAGTAGGGTCTTGTTAAATAATCTAACTATTTCTAGATGTTCAAAAGGTGAATTCAGTATTAAAAATATATTACAATGTCGTAGGACAATTGTCGCGAGTTGAAATTTAATAATTGTATATTATATTCATTTTTTGCAATCTTCTGTTCCCGGCTATACCTGAGATGACCCTAGGTGGGTCCCTATCAATTTTACGTAATAAAGTAGTGAAACTTCGCGAGGTTAAATTCATAATATAATATATTTTCATTTCAAACTCCTATTCACGGCTACAACAGAGGTGTTTCTACTGCGGGTGAGCCTATCAAAATAAACGTCGGCGAGATAATACTAAATAATATTAATCTCCTTTCAATCCAATATATTATTGGATTATATTAGTTAACGTGGTAGTACGCTGAGCTCGAGAGCGAAGTCTATAGCCGATTTGCTTGTTTAAAATAAGATACTATATTTTTCTACGAACTATTACTAACTAAAATTCAATTCTTCTTGAAACAATGTTCTTATAAAATAATATTCTATACTATACGAAATTACTGCATACAATAAATGAACTAAAAATACATATTAATTGAAAATAATTCTTCTGTGGTATTTTTGCTTTTGAATGCAATATTAACAAAAAATATTCACTAACATGTCTGTTTTGCCGCTGTCTATAATTATGAACTATTTCCGACTCATAATGGGACCTATCACCGATACTCAAACCCTTACTAGAAATAATAAATTCGATTAAATCTCGATAAATATAATCTATACTACTCGTTATACGTCATTGATTTGGCACGTTGATGGTCTAGTGAATGAAGGACCCCGTTATGTAAGATCGTGGTAACTATAGATTTTTTTTTTAGAAGCAGTTTTGGAAACGATTGCATAATAATACGTAATATAACCATCTAACAAGCCTAATAATATATACATTTATGTTAGGTTAAAAATACGTTCACCATATAGAATTCGTGTATTAGAAATAAAACATTTCTGTTTGAAGACCAACCAGTAAAATCGTTCGAACGGCGCAAAGAGAAAAAATCACACATATTAAATAATGCTGAAATTAATAGTTATAAACACTTTGTATTAGCATATTCTTACCTTGAACGGTTTCGTCTTAGACGTGCATGAACATGTTCATAGTAGTCCCAAGGAAAAATAATACATATATTTGCTATCTACGAAATACAACATTTTTGAAGCGAAACTTCTTTATGAATAATAAGTAGATAAGGTCCAGGATAGTCTGTTCGTAGGAATTTTATAACAGACCTTGGGTTTATATGAAATAATAGTTTCTTTGAATGCTAAATTTCATGTTAAACCCCCAGTATCTCTGCTGAGGGGGGTCAAGGCTCCGCGCCCACTAGACCCGGTGGCCAGCTTCCTAAATGACTAAATGACCCCCCCCTGCTCCTCCGGAACTTACTGTATCCCGAGACATTATCTCTTTTTTACGAGATGTGATCCGTTGATGCCCTCTCCTAGGCTTATAATTGAGATGGCTGTACTCTTTTGGTACGAGTTTCTGATTATGTGTGTTGTCTTGAGGCGCCTTTCTTTTAGGCCGGTGTTTGAAGAAACATGTACTCTTTTGGTACGAATTAATGACGACATTAGCCTCCTTTGCGGGCATAGTCAGCGATGTTTAAAATTATTGTGCAATCTCACTATGCCTTTTCAGAATGGCGTCCCACGACTCTGCATCTTGTAACATTTACTTTGATCAAATGTTAAAGTGTTAGTAAGGGAACCTTTTGTGGGCTATGTGGCCCTGCGCCTGGTGAGGAAAGAGGTCGCTTTATTGACGACCCCGAGCAACAAGGAGGGCCTCGCCTTTAAGGGACCCTGCAGGGGTTTGTGCGGGTTTCACGCCCAAGTGCCAGCAAGCTCTACGTCTCATCTAGCTAGGCCATCATAAACCAGATATCCCCAATCTTTAGTTAGATCTCCCCATTCTGTCCTTTACTCGACGTTCTGAAGCTACTTGATAGTTAAGCTGAATATTACGAGGCACTTGCATCATAAAGAGTTAGCTGAAGACCGGGTGTAATGATTGCGCAATACCTATGCAATACAATTATGATAATGCTACTAAGCATTTTTTGTATAACTTCCGTGTATTCAATTGTTAGAAAAATAGTATGAAAATTCACTTGCATTAAAATATTTTCGTTCGGAAGACATTCTCGTATAATTTGGATTGATATCTAGTTATGCAATACATAACGTGTCTACAGTTATTATAAATACATTAAACACTGCCTATAGAACTTCGCAAAATCAATTCTTAATACAAATGGAATAAAAATTCTCATGTATCAAAAATATATAAATTTGCTACATTTGAAGAAGAAAAAATATATTCATTCGGGAGATACTCCCGCACGAATTGAACCAATATCACACAAGAAAGCTTGATGTTAATTACACATAATTACTCCGATTTCAAATAATCTCAAAATAAATACATTTCTATAGTGAAAATAATTAACTGTAATAAATAATATAAATGTGTTCCTTAGCTGTTAGACATTGACGGTATGATCCTCTCTAGTACTGGTGAAAGGTAGATGCCTCCACACGTTCGGACAGCGACTCCGTCCACGAATACTGTTCTCAAAAATGAAGGCTCTGGCTATCGTCTCTCGGGCAGCGCCTCCGCTTACAACTGCTGGTCTCCGACTGAAGGGCTGAGTACAAGGCATCCGCTCTTTTTATAGTCGCGATGACAACATCGCTCTCCAATCCACGCAGTGCGGGATGACCTCACCGCCGGTGCCTGCCATTGGCCCGTTTCAGTCCATCGGTTGTTATTATTAAAAATAACTCGTCCGAGACGGTTACATAGCCCGTGATTGGTTCTCTCTCCCAGTCACCAGTTTGTCGACTTCAAATTCATGAGGCCTACTGCATCGCTTCTGAAAAGTTACAACCCACCCACCAGTCTTGCGAGTAAATTTATAAAATATTTATAATTGTCGCCATCTCCGTCCCGGGCCCATACGATGCAGCGCTGTTTACTTTCTCCTTGGGAATAATAGTTACAATGTCGATCCAATTTTAAATATTCCTTAGAGCCATTTATTATCAAAATTTTTAAACGGTCTTTAATGAAGAGAAAATATTTCCTCAGATGCTTGTATTTGACTATCTAATATTTTAAATTAAGGTTTTTCCAATTATACCCTATCTGCGTCTATTACGACCATCACAAGTTATCCGAACATAACATACATATGTGAATGAATTATTCATTATGAATAATTCGAATACAGCTACAATTAATTACGTACAAATTGTGAATTGTTTTATTTTTTAACCCTTCAAAAGGCCACGAGATCCAATTACCGAATCGAAACACAATTCTTAATCTTATTTACCGTACCTACGTATAATGTACCTACATATTATTTTTTGATGTTAAGCTTGATATAACCGCGTTAATTTGTGCCGCTCCGAGATCGCTTTATTCTAGGAATTCCGTCCTTAAGTTGACCTTTTTTTTGGGCCAGCAAAACAGATGCGAGCGAACAACGCAGTTCTGTTTTGCGGCGTTAAAAATGATATTGTTGCCCTAGAATAAGATTATTATTTTAGAATAAGATAATGTTATTTTAGAATAAGATTTGTTAGTAAATACTATTTCTTAGCTAGTATTAGGTGTGATAACGCAAGCGGTAATTTACGAACATTGCCGAGTATAATGGTTTTCGCGCCGAAAATATTTACGCGCGAATATTTCGGACGTATCCAACCCCCGCGCGGGTTGTGAGTATGGAGAAGGGGTGCGCGAGGAGAGGCTCCCTGGGCAGCGAGAAGAGAGGTCGGTGCAGCAAGCCCGGATCAGTTCGCCCCGACCTCCCTCCCGGTGAGGCGAGTATCAGCCCCGGGACGCCACCCGCAGAGAAGAAGACGCAACGACGAGGATGGCCGCCTTGCCTCGGATGGCGGCCGGTCCTCCACGAGGAGTTCCAGGAGGAAGACCAGATGTCTTCCGACGATGCAACGCAGCGGCGACGATCGGCGGGACAGAGCGCGTGGCCTGGGATAGGACACCGCGCCCCCGCTAGATGACGGCGCAGATCCCGCGACCGACGCGGCAAGACGCGCACGGCTCGCGGATCCCGCGCTCGTAGCAAGCGGCGGTGTGCCAGAGGAGCCACCCGCGGCAACCACGACCGCGGCTATGAGGGCCGCGGATAGTGAATTGTGTTCCGTCCAACGAGTGATAGGACACGATAACGTTTGTGAATCAGGACTGCTTGCGTTTAGGCTAGGATTAGTTTTAGGTTAGTGATATTTTTTTTAGTTGATAAGTCTAAAGATAAGAATTGTGTTTAATTCAATAAATTGTGTAAATATTTAAATATTGGTGGTTGGTGTTTTTAAATTTCCCGCTCCCCCTCCCTTGGCAAGTGCATTTTAAATTTGATATGGAAAGGACGCGGAGCGCCTTGCGGCTATCAATCGTGATTGATTGATACGCGTTCATATCAAGCTTAATGAAGGAAGTAGACTTATTACGAATCGTAACGAATCACGCTTAAACGACGCCACAGAGTTAAGTTCAGAGCAAAATGTCATTCACTGCCTATCGTATTTTATATGCATGGCAGGGTGACTAACTGATGCATGCATTTTTCAGATTTTTTATGTATTTTACGGATTTTTTTTTAAATTATTATCTTATTTTACTACTTGGAAGTCCTCGTAGTCCAGCGAATATGACACTTATTTCTCATCCTTTTTCATTTATGGGGTTCCGGATTCGATTTTTAATGACGTCATAAAATATTTTCACCTATCAAGTAGTATATTTCGCTGCAGTAATTGGACCTCTTGACTCGCTGTAACATTAAAAATTAAATTTTAATATTTTATAAATTGATGTAGCCACCAGATTCGTCAAACTACAGGTGATACAATCAATGATGACATCAAATTGATTGCAAAAAATGAGCAAAAAATCAATGATGCATAATAGTTAAATTGAAGTTCATCCTTGAGGTCCCGCCGGCGACGGAGCCGAACAGCTTTCAGGCTTTAGAATCCACATAAATGTTTAATGACGCGACTGGATGTTCCGCCTGCCGCCTCCCGCCGCGCAATGTGATTCTTTCGCAATTTGTTTCGTGAATTATTCGCGGTTTGAGGGAAGCTTGATGCATTTCTTATACAAAAGGAAATTGTTTTTCGTTTCATATCCAATACGAGCCATCATAATAAAGCGCTGTCTGGCCGGAGCCTTTGGACCTAGATTTCTTTCAATAAGCAATTTGATAGACTGCGAATTGCGCGCAACATCTCCACCACAAATGGATAAACAGTTTCCTAGTAAGAATGATAAATGTGGTTGGTGTATATGTAAGTGTTGAAATTACAAATTATGATTAATTATAGAAGTCTCACAGAGACGAAGCTATTTATATGAGAAACGTGTTTGGAACTCATTATAGGATGGCCACAGGGCTTTTGACCTGTACGAGCTGGCTTAAGTGTTCGCTTTACACAATGCAACGTTCACCAATTTCACCGTAAGGACATCCGCACATAATCAAATTTATGAAAGTTGTGTACGTATATGTCCTATTATAGGTATCCTTTCAAATATTTGAAGAAACAATACTAAAATATCTATGATCCTTCCCGCAACATCGTATACATGGATTTTGCCGCTGATAATGATACCTCTATAAAAGTGGAATATTAAACAATATTCTTTTTAATGTGTAAATGATATTCACCCGAATATACACTAGAATACGTCTGAAAATTGTTATTTTTAATTTTCTTTATAGACCACTTTTTATTAATTTTAAAGACAGTTTTTCAGTTCAGTTTGTGATTGTCATAGTGGACGCAGATTGTACAAAATTGGAAAAACCTTAAATTAAAATATTCGATTGTCAAATACAAAGCATCTGAGAAAATATTTTCTCTCCATTCGAGATTGTTTAAAAACTTTGATAATAAATTGCTATACGGATTATTCAATATTTGCCCGAGATTGTAACATTTATTCCGAAGGTATTTTTCTAATTTACGAAGAAAGTAAACAATACTACACCATATGGAACCAAGACGTGTGCGGCGACAATTATATAAATATTTTATAATTTTTGCCTGGGAAACTTGTGGGTAGGTCGTAACTATTCAGGAAACGGTGCAGATGCTTCACATGACGGCGTAGCCGCGTAATCAACAAATAAACGCTTTGACGAAAAGAGCCAATCACAAGGCTTAGATAATGTTCCGGTTGAATGATTTTGGGTAAATCAACACGTGCGCCGTGGGTGAACATGAGGTGGTACGGAAGAAGGGAGATTGGGTTATAAAGCCACGTAGGAATATTGATACAGGAGAAAAACGTAGATAGAGGGGAACCGCTACTCGAGTAAGGACTTGTGGAGTTTTACAAAGGACCATTACCATACTTACTGGAGTCACTAAAATACAAATATATTGGAATACCCAGTAGGACTAAGGATTGGAAATAATATATCTCGACACGGAGCGATGAGACCAGGACGCCCACAAAACAGATAAGGTTTATATTATAATATTAATGTTTCGCCCTTCCATTGCTTTGTTAGGTTTTCACTGAACAGTTATTCAGGAATCGTAATTTTAGTTGTATTTATTTGGGGTTGACCGCGAATCTTGAAATTGAACGGGAAACTAGAATCTTTATTTCTCTATTAATTATTTAACTGCAATATGCATCTATTGTGATCGATAAGTTTAATATAAAAATGTTTTGGAGCGACGGTCGCTCTACATATAGGAATGCAGCTACGGCTCTAGCGTAATGATCGTAATTGACGCTGTTATTTATATCCCCCGGATTTCTATTACTGTAATGTGTACCTATTGTTAATAATACGACTTGGTATGGGGCTTTCGTCCTCAGATATTGGACCGAAATCACGTTCTTGTTAGATTTACGTAATAATTATTTAAGAATATAAGATTCCACTACCGTAATTTGGAGTCAAGATTTATTATTCGCATTCACCATTTTTGGGGTACTTTGGGAAGGAACCGGCTAAAATATTCCATTAATTTGTATGATTACATTTTTTTTGTAGTTATTGTTGAAGCATATTGAGTTGTGAAATTTGATTTCGAAGTAATGTATAGATGATTCTACGATTGATTGGGCGGTGTTTGTTCAATAATGTATGGCATTTTACAACTGGATGGTGATCAATGTAATTACGATGATGTGCGGCTTTGTCTTCCGCTGCGAACCACGATGAAATAAAGCGACGGGATCGCGATATTTTGACGTTAGTTTTGAGATCAAAGATCGACCGGAGGTGTTGTCAATTTTCCTAGCGAGCTACAGCCACTTAGACGCAGCTGGACCCTGTAGAGATCAGGAACGAGGAATTAATTTTGTCTACTTGAAGGAACAAGCAATAGGAATTCATATCAAGGAAGGGATACACGAAGCTCGCAAGACATCGAAAGCTAAAACTTTTATTTATCTATATTATCTATTTGTTCTGTTATCAATGGTATATTTATTAGAGACGATGATTTAATTTTGTATATTGCTTTTGCGAAGAATTCAACGGGGATTTATGTAGCATATTTGTACTAACCACGGCTTTCGTAAGACTCTATAGATTGCATTTAAAAGAAAATCGCCGCCTTAATAATTTCGTCTTATTTAGAATCACATAATCAATTGAAATCCATTAATCATTTCATTATTTTATTTTGTTTATAATATGCGCTATACAATCGGTTTATATAGGAATTCTGTGAGATAGTATGGACAGTGTGGGGAGGTCTGACTAGGGATCGGCAGATATCTGGGTTGGGTTTGCCGGACTGGGTGAAATCGTAGTTAGCTACGCGGGAAGTGGGCTTGGAACTGGCGCAAACACCTGTGGGGTGTCTTTAAAAGTAGAACCTCCTTTGTGAACTGGGGTAGTCACAATCCGACCAGTTACAAAATCACCCTATACAGACGACAGAGTCCAACGTCGTGATGTTTGCCGTCTCTGGAAGGATTTCCATGTATGGATGTTGTGAAACTTTGGAAGAAAATACTCTCTTATTTCGCCAATTAAGTGGTAGTCAGGTTTAAAAAGTATAATTCATAAATCTACGTCTAGGATAGGATGTTACTAACACTTTTATTTGACCATTTTTGTCTTCACGAAATACGGTACCATGGAACGCCCTTCTCATAGCACGAAGAGGTTGTGCCATATTTTTATACACTCCATCGATGCTGAAAAGAAAGGTCTAACATTATCTTCAAATAGTACAAACGAAGAACTGACCCGGCAAAAAAGTCTAAAAGAAAGACTCAACATCCTATTGTAATATGTGTAACAGAAAGGTGTCACCTCACCGTGGCCGCGAGAGAGGCGATTTATGGTCTCCATTTCGGGAAAGTATCACGGGATTCAATCAGTTCCAAGAGGGAACGAGAGGACTTGGTCAAAAGGTAGGGGGCCATCGGTACCTGGGTGGGCTGGGGCCCTAGTCCCCCCCGGATTTGATATCCGTGGTTATTTATAACATAAGAAAGAAGTCTATTTTTAATAAACATAGAATCACGGGCTGATTTAATTAACCTTCCCGAGCTGAGGATTCCCGAGATATTTTCCTAATTGAACCATTTGGAGAAGTTTCACTTCAATTTTGCAATTTATTAGTTGCAATTGCAGTTGGGGATTATTAATATATATTCTTTTTCCCTTGATATTATATGTGAACAGCTTTACGTACGGTGGTTTAAAATTACCAGGGAAATATTTCAATTTATAAATATGTCTTTCATTGTTTATTTTTGTTCGATGTCATATGTATTTCTCCCATTTAAATGACAGTGAATCTAAAGTATGACAATTTCGTAAACATCGCTAACGTACGCGCTTCATAATTTAGACGTATTAATTGCAACGAATCCACGAGGGTAATAGGTTAATATGTATTAGAATTCTCTCAATTTTTTTATGTCAGACCATTAATATGTATTAGAATTATCTCAATTTTTTTATGTCAGACCAACACGGCTTGTAGAATCTCGGGTTATCATCGATGCGATTTGGGATTCCAATCCACTAGAAATGATCAATGTGCCAAATCACCGACGTATAACCAGTAGTACAGATTATGTATAGATTATATTCATCGAGATTTAGTTGCATTTATTAGTTCCAGTTAGGGTTTGCGTATCGGTGCCAGGTTCCATTATGAGTCGAAAATAGTTCATAGTTATAGATATCAGCAATTGGTATTTTAGTCGCGCCGAGATAACATTTCTAGAAGTATAATTATGTTTCGTTCCAGTTGTACAGAATTTAGTATAGCTACAGTTATTTGGTACGTAGTAAATGCAAAAACAGCTCTAGACATTATCATCAAAGCGGGAATGAACTCAGAGTTGGTGAAATGTCTTAATTAGTATTCGTTTTCATATTCAAAATCTCTATAGTCAATACTCAGGAGCAATATAGTATAGTCTCGGTAATTAGGTTATAAAAACACATTTCGTACTAGGAAATCGTATAGAAGATTATTCTCTAGAATTACTTTTTGTATTACACTTATTCAGCCTCAGTAACAGATTGAATTTTCGGTAGGGACCACTATCTATCTGGGTCAATTCAGGTCAGGCGCGCTGCTCTCCTTTCTACGCTGTCAGTCTTTACTTTACGCACAGAAAATTATTATCATTAATATCGCATAAGAAAATGATTAATACCACTACGTACTAAATGAAATATAATATGATAATACGAAATTTAACTTCGCGATGTTTTTGCTACTTTATTACGAATATTTAATAGGGACCCCCCACCCAGGGTCATCTCATTGCGTGACAAGGAGGTTGAGATATTATAGAACTTAGCTTTAACTTCAGTTTTGTTTTGCTACTAAATTTAACATTAACATCGACAAATATTTGATAGGACCACACTGTCAACCATCAGAAGTTTTTCTTTTATAGACCAGTTTATATTAATTAGGGTAAGGCTGGGGCAAACGGACATGGTGGCAAACGGACACCCCCTTAACGTTTTGCTCCAGTCAAAGATACTAATACATGTTCGCCGCCATTGTGAGTATTTTTATCAACGGCAGTAGTGTTGCGCTCCGCCTGTGAACATTAATCCTTTCATATCTAAACAATCGTTTGAGATATTTATATTTTTTGGTGATCACTGTCAACCTACTAGTAAGTAACATTACCAAACAACTATATTTTCCTTATAATGATATGAATATATCTGTTTAAACAGAAGTTCGTTTTTTGAGGTTATGTTTCCATCGTATTTAGCTAATGTCAGTGCAGTGTATTAGGGTTGTCAAAGTCATACTACTATTGCCATCTGTTGATTATTTTTATTTATAATTTCTATGGTCTATTGGGGCAAACGGACACTGTGTTGAAGGGGCAAACGGACATAGCTTATCTCATTTTAATTATTCCCTGTTTGTCGTAGGTCATGGTGCGTAATCGTAAAAGAACATCTGAAAGATGTAACTGGAGTGAAGAGTCTATGTCTTTAGCAGTAAAAGCCGTCAAAATTGACAAAATGCCGCTTCAAACATCTGCTAAAACGTTCAATATTCCAAGAAATACATTGCGGAGAAGAGTTGAAAAAGATGAAAACATGCCTAAATTTGGCGATCATACGTGCATTGGACAAAAAAACGAACTACAACTGGTGGAATACCTTTTAAAATTAGATAAAATTGGCTATGGGCTAAATTTTAAAGATTTACGTCAGTTGGTATACCGTTTTGTGTTTGTCAATGGAATTCGACATCATTTTAATAATGAAGATAAAATGGCTGGTAAGGAATGGTGCAGGCAGTTTTTAAAAAGGCACTCTTGCCTAAGTGTTCGAGTTGCTGAAGGTTTGTCTTATGCTCGTGCTAAGGGATTGACACACGCTCATGCTGACATATTTTATAATAATCTCTCACATTTAATGACAATGTATGACCTTTTTGATAAGCCTGGTAATATTTTTAATTGCGATGAAACTGGTTTACAACTGATATATAAACCTAAAAAAGTTATATCGCAACGTGGCAAGCGTAGCGTGTTTTGCCAGACAAATGCCGAAAAGGGGGAAACTGTATCCCTGATGGCTTGTTGCTCTGCCAGTGGCCAGTACATGCCGCCTTTCGTAATAATGAAAGGAAAGCGACAAAATCCCGAATACGAAATTGGTATGCCCAGTGGAACAAAGGTTGTATTATTTGACAGTGTATATATGCAGTCTGAACATTTTGCAATGTTTTTAGATCATTTTATACAACATAAACCATCAGGACATGTTATATTGATATTAGATGGGCATGGATCCCATAGTTCTGACCCCGACGCCCTTGAAAAAGCTATCGAAAACAATGTGCACCTTCTATGCTTGCCGCCACATAGTACACAGAAATTGCAACCACTAGATGTGTCATTTTTTGCTCCATTAAAAATTCGTTACAACGAAATTTGCCGCGTACATTTACGTCATTATCCAAGAAGTGGAATAACCAAAACTACATTTGGATCTCTACTAAAAGTAGCATGGAATCAAGCGGCAACTGTTGGTAATGCTGTCAATGGCTTCAAGAGCTGTGGAATATTTCCATTTGATCCGAATCATCTCCACGAAGAAGTTTTTCTACCATCTTCTGTATTCCATTCCCAAAATCAACTCTCAGTACCATCGGAAATTATTGTTCCATTAACACCACCTCAAAATCCTTCAACTTCAATGAATAGTGTCGTAAAAAATACACCATTAGTAATAAATACAAATGATTCTTCTTTTGAAAACATGGCATTACAAAGTTTGATAAGTGATGAAATCATGGATACTACAAATACAACCGACACAACGGTTATGGCTCCAAGTACATTTGAGCAAATCAGTCCATTACCTGGAACATCTGGAGACACAAAAACTTCAAGAAAAGGACGTAAAGGGACTGAGTCCAGGATCTTTACCACCAGCAAATTTATTTCTGAACTAAAAGCTAAAAAGATACTCCAAAATATAAAAAAAATCAAAAAAGAAAAAAGAAGCAATATTAATGTCAGAACAAAACCGAGAACTGTGGTTCTTGCAATGGTATCTATAAAGAAGGGGAAAATTGGGTTCAGTGTCTTGAGTGTAATGTCTGGTATCACGTTACATGTGATTTAAATGGAAGAGAACCTTTTTTCAGATGTGTACAATGTTATATTGAAGATAGTGAATAGATGTCCGTTTTTGCCCCTTCTTAAGGGGCAGACGGACAGTCTTTCGATTTTTACTTTTTTGTTTATATCATGTATAACTACATAAATATATTTTTTTAAATACACCTATTTCGTTAATCTTGTGTTTTTTAATAATCCTGCATAATTATATTTGTTTTTTGTATGTATTTTTCTGTATATTTTCACGCTTTATGTTAAGCGTGTCGGTTTGCCCCAGTCTTACCCTACATATTAAGTTTGTATTAATTATATATTCAAAACATTGTTAGAATTATTCCCCCTAATACAAAAAAGGAAATTATCTAAAATATTTAAAGATATGATATGATATAATGATAAAATTATCAGAAGCTTTCTGTGTAAAATATATAAAAAATGTAAACTTACATGTAATTTTTCAATAAAAATATACATATATATATGTAATATTAAAAAACTTACATGTAAGTTAATTTTCAATTTGTTACATAATAATAATTTGCAGTGAATCAATAATAATATACCATGTTCAAATCAAATAACGAAAGAAACTTAAAAAAAAATATAATATCTGCACAGAAATAATCTGATTTTCTTCATGTGTAAATTAGGCAGGATAAATGCAAACTCTGAAAATATTATCCCCCGACTAGACGCGCCATTATGAATGCAGGCGGAGAGATGGCAGACAACTGAAATCTGAGACTAGCCTCTAGGCTATTTCTGCATTAGGCCGATTTCATACACGGAAGTGCATAGCTAAAATACTGTCCAAATGCCACCCTGGTGCAACATTATAGTAATTCTACCAAGTTTATTCAGTTACTATGCTAGCAGTCCTTACGCCAATTTAAAACACTAATTAACTTGGTACGCGCATGTCACATACAATGATGTTAGACTGCTTTAGCTAATATATATTTTCTGAAACACTCGACATTGACAACAATGAGCACTGGCGTATGTAAAGCCGGCATTTATCTCAACATTTTATAGGATATCTTGTCTTCGTTTATATGTCTTTAATACTGATTTCACTCTCATCCTCAGTAAAGTTGCAATGATATTTTTACAGAAAAGTCTATAGTCTATTTTATTTTTTTGATTTTATGGTGTATTTGACAAATTAAAACACTGGATATTTTTACTTCCACCATCGTACAGCTAACAACAAGCTAAAGATGTTACAATTTTTTGCGCTATTAATCTGAATGTGTGAGTAAGGTGGACGTTCCGCCATCGAACGCCAGCGGTTTGCAGCGCGTCATTGCAAACTCTACTGTTAACTGATGCGTGGTCCTAGACTTTTCTCAGTTATCTGGGTCTTTTATTTTCAATTTCTTCTCTCAATCGTGTTTTGAGATGTACTACGATTTATTCGTCCTCATCCGTGTAGTCTAACATGACGATACCCCTTAATTTCAAGAAAACTGATGACATCACCTACTTGTGGTTTGGCCTTCCTGGCGTTGTTTCGCCAAACTTTCTATGGTAAGGATGAATTCAGGTATCATCCATAGTCACAAATAGCGTCAAGAAAAGTTCCATACGAATACATTTTTTTCCGACATGGAGCCTTGGTACCCGCCAAGCAAAAGCTTCTAAAAGAGCAATTCCGAAGTTAGGACGAATTCTACTCATTCGCTTAAAAACTTTAGGATTTCTGCTTCTTACCTATGCATCTATCTGCAAAACTTAATTCAACAATAATTTGCTAACGTCTTATGAAATTAATGCGACTGATGGTTGTGTAAGGGCAATCTTCAATTGCCTGCCATCCGTGTTTAAACTATTTAACCATTGCGTGTAATGGAGCAGACTACGATATTGTTTCAACATTTCTTCAAAGATTTGTTTCCATATTCCACTTTTTATAAAATATTACTTAATCACGAGTGACTATCATTATTTTGAGTGACAAAATTATCATTCTTCACATAACTGTCAATTACGCTAAATAAACAGAAGTCAAATACGAGCGAAACTTTCATATGATGCCAGGTGATCCCAATAGCTGGAAAAATATTCAAATTATGGATAATAATAATAATAAATTAAGACCAGCTATTTTTATGAGACTGTTCGAAACAAAAATAAAACTTCTTTTCGTCAGTTGTAAAATACCTCCTTTAGCCGTTATTTAAAAACTATTATTATTAATCTTATTATGTCATAAAAAATCATAATAGGATCTGCCTTAAAATAATATTCAATCTCAATAACAATTAAAAATTCTGAGAAGTTAAATCCAACATCGGGTATTTCATGAAATACCTAAAAAAATAATTAGAGAAGAATTTTTTCGATTCCGGAACCGAAGCCGTATGATGGGGTCAATAAAATAGTTAATCAGAAAAGGATGTAAACTGTATAAAATATTTATCAATATTCATGTTTATCCGAATAACTACCCATAAAATACCAATTGTTTGCCGATGGTTAAATATGTATACGGAAGCGAAGTCAGAGCTCATATTGATATCCTGAGCGTTTTATAGAACTGTTACTATATTGCGGCCATTTCAGAAATGTACTGCAATAGAATTTATGTATCGTAACCTTTTACTGAGAATTATAAAAAATGTGACTTTAGCATGGTTTAACATATAGATATTTATTTATAATAAATAACTTACGTGGGTACAATGCTATATTTTATTTTAATCACAAATACAATAAGTGGTTACTGTGGTTTATCTAATTTTAATCAAGAATAGAAACTCGATAGCACCAAAAGTTCTTCGTCATTACTTGAATATTTATTTTTATTTATTCAATATAACATACATTTTATTTTATTCTACTCCATTAAAACTTTAATTAATACATAAATTTTATTCTCTGTACCTCTTCAAAAAGAGACTAACTCTTGTGCTTGGAGAGGGACTTACACTTTGATGTGATTATTTATAATGTTGTGTATTTAATAAGTTCCAATAATGCCATACTGTAGTAGTGAGTGGACAAATAATTTATCATTAAATTTTACTTACTCCGCAAAGATAATGTATTAAAATAAATATTAAAGTAATTTTTATATACAAATAAGTTTTATGAACTTACAATACATAACAAAGAATATATCAATGAAGTAGATTTTCATAATATTTTTTTATACAAATTTTAGCTTAATACTGAAAAGTGAATTTTTGCGCAGTGTTGGTACCAATTTACCAACTTAAACAATAAATTTTCTTCGTTTTAAATTCTTAAGGATAATTTAATTTTTAACCAAATAACTACTTGTCGACGTACAATCTATTTGCTCAAACAATTAAAAAAATTATTATGCGGAATAAAAGTCCATTCAAGATACTCGGGTCAATTGTACTGAGCAGTTTGCTATCAAACTGGCAATAGTCCAATATCGTAGTTCGACAATACAAGGCTTTAAAATCGAATGAAGTTTCATTCATTTTCGTAATGCTGATGTAGGTGGATCCTTTACTCGAAAAGGGTGCATTAGAAATAACGCAAATTATTCATAAAATTGAAAGAATCAGAATACGAATATGTTCTTAATTTAGAACCGATTGTTTTATCTGTTCTAAATTAAGAATTAACTATTAATTAATTAATTAATCTAAATTAACCGATCTAATCCACTGTTTTTTCCTTTAGAGATCAAAGTTGGAGAACATATTTGTCTGTCATTTTCTCCCATTATATATGAATATGAGAAGGATGCAACCATGAAGTCTAAAATCTAATAGCTGAAATGCAGTAGTATGGGTATCGCTTTTCTTTTCGTGGCAATTTTAAATCCTTTTTGGAGGATACCCAGCATTACTTTGTTTTCTCTCAGAGCAATATTAAAGGAGTTAATCAATGGAGTTAATGTATAATAATAAAACAGCATCATTTTGAAAGAAGTTGGCTATTCTTATTGGCTAACTGACATAAATAATATATAATATATATATATATGTATTTAGAAGATCAATTTTCCAGAAAAATTTGATCGACAACGTTATCGGGTGGACAAAATCCTGTATATTAGATTATATATGTAGTATGTAATTACACTCTGTATAATAACTGCGGCATGGAAGATCTCCGAAGCAACACTTGAAGCAGAATAAAACTCAGAAGCTGATGATGATCGTAGGAGATCGTAAGTTATTACCAAAATTATTCACATCATTTTTCTTTCGATATTGAAGGTAAATAGTACAGAATTCAACTAAACTATTAAAACGTGCTTCTATATGAATGTATTTTTCTCTGCCTGTCAGCGGCCCTTAAGCTTATTTATACCCTATTAAAATTTGTTGCATGGTTACGACAAAAAATGATTTCTGTTTAAAACATTCCCAGTTTTAATATTTCAAATAATTTGATAATAATAAAATGTACATACTCTTTTAAAAATAGCCCCTATAAATAAATTGATTTACTTTCTATTATTTTCAAAATCATATAAGTTATATATTTTGAATTTCATAATTCAATCATAATCAAATAAAAAATCTTCACATAATCTTTATATTTTCGTTTTGTAAAATATGACTGTTTTTTACTCCCTTTATATTAACTCGTGGCGTCTGCTTGCTTGCCGTCAATCGAGCTGAAACTTGGCAAGCAGACTCATGGCGACGATCAAGAAGATCTATCAAATTTTCGTTAAAAAAAATTAATAATTATAGTATAGTTTCGGATTTTTAGAAATTTTATTGGTTTTTTCAAATTTGAACATTAGAAAAGTTTGATTAGCAACGGCGCGGCGGCCCGATAACGTCGCGGAATATTTTCTAAATTTAAATTACTCCGTCGGTATAATAGGTACATCACTACGAATTTCGAAAATTTACAAAACAATTGGTTCACAGATGACAGCAAAATTGGGTTTTTTGGGAAAAAATCAAATAATAATTTATTTCTTTTAGGTTTCTGCTTAGTTTTGAAGAATTCTACATTACTCAAATCTGATTCTGACTAAATCATTTGACGCTGGAAATTCATAAGGTACGATATTGATGATAATTGAATCTATCAAAATCTTGACATCTCAAAACATCTGACATTTAAGAAATATATTAAATTTCTGTAAGTTTAGTGTTATGTTATATGTTTTAATTCGTCTTTAATTATTGTTATATTTTACAAAGAAAGGGAGTATAGTAAAATCTTGGTTTTTATGGGTTACTTTTTTACTCCCTTTCTTTTAACTCGTAGCGTCTGCTTGTTGACTTGTCAGCTTGTCGCTTGTCTGCCGAAAAAACTTTGGATCGATTTTCAACCCTTTTCCCGTGATCTAATCGAACTGAATCTTTGCAGGCAGACTCGTGGCGACGATAAAATGATAATGATCTAACAAATTTTCGTTTAAATTTTTAAAATTATTATCGTATAATTTTGGATTTTTCGATATTATAACGGTTTTTATTACTCCCTTTCGTAGCGTCGCTCGACTCGAGCTCGACGCGTGAAGTAAGCGCGAAACCCATTTCAACTAGTAAATAAGAAAGGGAAAACTTGGTTTTTATGGGTTAGTTTTTTCTAAAATATAATTTTTATTTTATTTCAAAGAACATTCTAAGAATTTCTCTGTCATTAATCTTAAATAATATTTTCACTATTTACATTACTTACGCCTAATCAGGCTCATTAATAACATTCCGTTGCTTAGGAAAAAAGATTTTCAGTTATGAACCATTTCATAATGTTTTCTTTCCTTATGAATTATTTAAAATATTTGTAATTCAGATTAACAGAAATTATTTTCATCTGTTGTTATATCTTATTCATATTATTTTGACGCGAAAATACACAAAAACAAAAGTATGTATAAATATTTTACCAAAGGCTAGTTTCGGGGTCTCGTGGTGCTGAAGTGCACTGAAATTTTCCGGATGTTGCGTCATCAAACTCATTGCAATAGAAAATAATAATATTTTTTGTTGAAAACTACTTAACAGAAGGAAAAATAAATAAATTATACTCTGTAAATCCAGATTAAACTGGGAATTGAATTACAGTTTGGTGGATAATGGGAAGCAACCAACGACAACCTTTACTTAGAACAGTTAAATCACTTCGGTCGTTAAGGGGAGCTCAAGAAATGTGTCTCAGACATACCAGGAATACATGGCAATTTTCAGTAAAAATACAGTGATCTTTAGTCAAGTAAGCAGATTAATCCTGACTGGATTGATCTGGATGATTGGAAAGTAAAAACTCTACAAATTGTGATTTTTAGATAGAAAACAGATCTACTCCTCGTGAAACAGTGGGTGAAACTGTAGAAACCGAATGAAAACGAACTTAATTCTAAAGCGCATTACGTCGGAACGTTTATTTTCAGCACACTCAAAAGCGGCACTCGTGATCCATCGATTGCGATATTTACATACAAAAATATAAAAAATATACAATAATATAAAAAAAAACAAAAAACAGTACAAAACGAACGCCATTCCGTGGACACGCAATTCGGAACAAAATTTTTCAGTTTACCTTCGAATATTTAAAAAAACACAAAATTTCGAATTTGGGTGGATATCGAGAAAACTGGATGGGGTAAAAAAAATCTAAAAATGGGCAAAAGATGACGCCTCTAACTATCATTCGAAGGTGTTACTCGATTTTTGAATTTCATTCAAACTATGCAAACAGCAAACTGCAATCGCAAAGACATCGCGCTCGGTAAAAAACCCCAAAAACGGTGTATTATTTTTGTCACACCGCGAGGAGAAAATTCCAAAAAATAACAGGAGAAAGATGGCCGGATTTTGCACCATTCATATTTTCGATTTTTTTCTTTAATACCATCTTTAATTGCAAATGAATGAAAAAGGGTCTAAAAATGAAAATAAAATTTTGTTTTTGAGAAGGGCCCAGCGGAAGGAAGGTAGGGAGGGAGGTCCTGAAAATGAAAACTCACGAAGTTATCAAAGTTGCAAAGTGGTTTTTCGGATTAAAATTGAAAAAGCTGAAATTCGACTCAATTCTGAGGAGGAGAGACGTCCCGAGACGAATGTATTTGGAAGATGAATGGAATCGAGCTCTCGGTCGCGAGTTTTTTTCGCGAAAAACGAAAACAACTACAATAACCGTGCATACTGACAATTTTGATCGTCATCAAAATGCGTTATCATCGACGTAGAGTCGACTTGCAAAATTTCAGTTCGATTGGATGACGGGAAGGGTTTTAATTTTCACTTCCAAGACATTTCCACGTTCACGTACGGCGGCGAAACTAAAATAAAGAATTTTTAAAATCGGACTTGCGATTGCGCGGAAAAAACCTTTTATGTATTTAAAATATTAAAAAAACTGATCACGATAAAAAAATTCATATTGTGTTTGTACACCTCCGTAGAAAATAATGTAGTTACGATAAAGTCTGCTCCGGTGCAATGGTTAATAGAATGAATTAGTATTATATCATTCTTTCGATTCTTTTGAATTCGAATTCATCATCAGAATTCTTTGAAAGAATCACATTCTCACGTTTCTCCAACAGTCAAAATATAAGGACGGCGCCACATCACGAGGATTTTCCACCGCGTCTCTTCAATCGCGGAACGCCGCTACATTTCTTTCCATGCAATAAGCAATTATCAAATACACTACGCGGATGATCGTTCGCCCCCTTTACTTTGCCGATTTTACGCGACGGAAAAGACGCGGCGGAAGATACGCGCAGTGTGGCGCCGGCCTATGTCAAAAAAAGAACTATCTCACGAGCAACAATTTTTTTATTCCTTATCAAACCTTTAGTTTAAACTTTAGACTTTGTTAATTAATCATAACTAGATGGACTAGATTTCGACCCGATAGGTTTTCTACTAGCTGTGATTATTTTTAAAAGATAATTCCAGAATTTTTAAAAGGTTTTCAATATTCGTGTATTAAGCGCGCAACTGGAATTCCCTACAGAAAGTAACGGAAAATTAGAACTTTTGCGAACAAATTTGCACACTCAGTGATTAAGTAATCCAGGAGAGGGAGATTTATCAAAGAAGGATTTTAATATTAACATTATGTTAAATATTTTAAATTGTATTTGTGATTAAATTTACATTATTCAGATAATTATTAGCTGCATTTATTTTATTATCAGCTAAATACATATATTTTTAAAATTTGTTCATCTTTCACAAAATAAAAAATAGTTTAAAAAACGAGTACTACCTATCATTCTATCCTCTCATCCTCTGCCTCTAATGGGAAAGGAAGAACGCGGTGTGGAAAACGTGTGACAACAATTGTCAGAATGTCCCAGAATCTCACACCCGCGTTTTTCCATTAATGTCAAGGAAGAAGTTAACACATGTTGGGCGGAAAATCTTGATGATATACGACTACAAATTTCATACAATATTCGTAAAAATAAAAATATGCTTAGAAAATGTGTGAAGATGATATATGTGTTAAAACATGTAGGTATCTACGTAAAAAAAATCTAGCCTAACACCGAAGGGCATAGAATGCCACACTCTTGTGTTCTGGCTTACTAAGCTTGGCTCGATCGCATAATCTTTCCTATATTCTCTATATCTATAGGTGTTTAATGAGATTACTCATCTCATTAATCTTATATATGAGTAACGTTGCAAAATTTTGAATGAATGGCATTCAATATAACATACGAATTTATTAATATCTGAATGTGGGATGCAATTATTAATATCTGAATGCAGTTCTACCCAAAATCTATGCAAATTTGGTTCACATCGGTGGAAGAGTATAAGATTGTGTAGAGAAATCAAAGACTTAGATAATTCAGTTTTATATACAGATACTGACATTTATGAAGTCATCTGAAGATTTCATTTTCATAATTTAATTACGTGAACCTCAAACGTCTTTATATCAAGTTCAAATGCCATTATATAACATAGCATATTCATAATATATTATCATTTATGGAAACTTTTAAATACAGAAATGTTTTATTAACATTTAAATTGACGACGAATTAAAAAAAATTACCCAACACATATCGTTGTCGACAATTAAACACAAACATTTTATCAAACAGTTATCATGCCGTCAATAAAACGAAATTAAAAACTCCATGAGAGTACTTTGTGGTGTCAGCAGAAGTTTTGTAGATTGTAGACGTATTTACTGAGGGTATTATATTACTTGAGATTAAAGAATCTCAAACAAACAATATTTTTTAATTTAAATTATAATTAATATAATAATTATTTTTTAATGTCAATATTCTAGTTCAAACCTGCGCTTCAACCCAGTTTTAAGCCTTTTTAAAAAGTTACAATTACATGGTTTTGTATATTATAATCCATGCACGGATGAAAGCAGTTTCAATAAAACATACTTATTAGGTATGAACTGAAATTTTACATTTGAACCATTTATTTAATTTGAATAAATTTATCAAGGTGGAAATAAAACAGAGTTAGACGTACATGTAAAAAAGTTCATAATAGTATTTTTCTGTTATATTAATGTGGGGGTTCGGGGATTTTTCTATTTTAAAATTTTTCTTCTTGGGTAAACACTTTATAACTTTGGTGGCATATTCAATAATTAAATTAAATAAAAATATACTATATAAATAAATAATACTAGTTATCCTCCAGAGGAAGGGAACTTTGTTTCCGTAACATGTAGAGGTGTGAATAAAAATATTTCAGTGGTGTTTACAAAGTTGTTTTTATTTAATTTAATTATTAAAATTTTTCAATCTCACCTTGATGTGTGCTATAGATTAATTAAAGATTTAGGGATACAAAGTGTTATCTTCCTGGATTTTGTTAGGAATTTCCAAGGTTACATTAAAAAAACATTACCTAATTTTATAACTCTTTTGTTATCACATTATGTATAAGACAAATACTATTTAATCTAATTTCTAGATTACAAATATGTTTTTACTAATACAGGATATCTGGAATCAAAATTTTAATAATTTTGAAACGTTGTTATAACCAGAAATAATAATTGTATAAATGAATTAATATATTAACACGTTTTCAAAAATTTATACCTATAAAAGTCATTATCTGCCTGTCTGTTTGCAAAACTTATTTTTTAGGACCCGGCGGTAATAAAAGTGACATTTACCCCTTCCCCTTTACCTCTTTTTCTCTCTGATAAATTTATAATGCAAATCTGTACCGTTCGACCGATCGGACTCAAAATTTGGAAACTAATTTTGCCCCCTCCCCTTCTACCCCACCTTCTCACCTGATATATTTTCTGTACAAATCTATACCGTTTGCCGATTTGATCCAAGTTTTGCATTCTTATTCTTCAGGTCTCGGCGGAATACAAAGGCCACAATTCTTTCCTGGACATCTCATCCATCCCAACCTAGTTTAAATGGAAACATTGTTTTTATTAGAGTCTTTGCAAAACAATGAAACCTTTTTGTCTCCCCACAAACTTACTTTTTTAACTAAATCCTTAAGCCGAGCAACGCCGGGTACAAACAGCTAGCCAGTTTCTAAAATCAATAAAATACAACATCAAAATATTTTACTTTTTTCGATAGCCGCACACTTTCAAGTGATATAACGGATCTTGTTTGCTGCACATTTGTCGTCATGCGACTCAACATACATATTATGTTCGTTATATATTGGGATATGTATATTGTTACGAAAATTTCATAACTCAATATCAATAATTTTTGGGAAATAGATGAAAATATTTCACAATTTTAAAATAATGTTATATCAAATTCGGTATTAATTAATAATAATAACCAGTTCTATAAACATGGCTATATCACGTAGTAAGTAATATTTAACTAGTGTCATAAACCAAAAAAAATACGCTCAATTTATAACAAATTTAAAAGTGTTTGACGATTCAGTAAATCATTTTATTAACAGTTAATGCATTTATTATCAGTAAAAGTAGGTAGAGTTGATGACCCGACATTGGCCACTTTTAGATATTTTTTGTGCATCATGACGAACTCAAAAATAATCGAAAGATTTTTTTGAATTTCCCCATACAGATAGTAGATTAATTACTTTTTGAAGATGTACATAACAAGTTTATTAAATTTAATATGATATAAAATAAAAACATCAAAATTGAAATGTCTTCAAATGTGCCAGTTCTAGCTATGTTTACCTGGTTTTGGCCATGTTATTGCGCCAGTTCTGGCCACTTCAGTATATTTGAATAAAAATAAAACAAGATAAGTATGTAACTGTAGGAAAATTATGAGTTTTATTATAATTTTAATTTTGTAGTGCCTGTAGCTAAAGAATGAGTTAACTTATAATACCATAATATATACGGATAATTTGAAAAGATAAGAAAGAATTTTCTGCGTGTAGTTTATGGAATATTCTACCGTGTGTATCTGACCTGTCTCGTCGATTTTTCGTATCCTATTGCAGAGTCTATCATCAGGGCTAATGATAGTCAGAGAGGTCAGATAAACATGGCATACATACATACAACAGATATATCATATATAAGATACTTTTTGAGAAAGTGCGTTAGGAAAATTTAATTTATTCCATAATTGTACTCTTCTTAACTGCGGAATTGACTATTACGACTACTCTGTTGTTCATTAATAGCATTGAATATAGTAATATTTGGATCCCACGTACTGAAAATGAATTGTAAGCAATGCAATGATAAAATACAATCCGAAAGTATTTTAAAATGAGGTAATGGTTTCCACTACTCTTGTCAAGGCTTTACTGAAGAGACATTTAAAAATATGCTCCAGATGAATCGTCAGAAATAGAAGTGTATTTTATGTACACCCAGCATACAATATCCAAAGTATTTGACACAATATCACACCCCTTGATGATACATAAACTCAATAATATTGGTATTACGGCCTGGTTTAGAAATTACCTAAAGGTTAATACTAAGGGTTAGGACTAAAGGTTAGGACTAAGCTGGTTTAGAAATTACCTTGCAAACAGGAAACAAACTGTCGAAATTAATGGCACCCGTAGTAATCCAATATTCATAAAATATGGCATGCCTCAAGGCAGTACACTTGGACCGACACTATTATAAATATCAATGAGTTTTTAAACAATCAGTAGACAACGGAATAAAAATCAGTTATGCTGACGATACGGCTATTATTATAAAGGGCGATACGTGGGCGGAAGCATATACAAGGGTACAGACAACTATGACAGATATTAAAAATACTTTGGATAATCACTTATTAACACTTAATGCAAAAAAATCATGCTTTTTGGCTTTTTCAATTAAAAAAATAAAGAATCTCCCCATCCCATTATACGCCGATGATTTAAAAATTTATTCCACCATTCATAGCCTGGAAGATAGTCATCTCCTACAAAGAAGAACTTCAACTGATTCTCAAAGAAAGAAAGTGGTAGTATAGCTGTCACTTATCAAAATTAAATACAGTTTAAAAAATTCATCGGCATAAATAAAATAACAAATATACTTTCATTGTCTTATTTATACACCTTTTAATGTCCAAGTGGCCACAACCGGGACAGTGGCCAAAACCGGCCCATCAACCTTATCAATATTTTATTTGCCTTTTATGTCATTATTTTAATCGTTTATAGCAGCGGTTCCCAAACCTTTAAGGTTCGCAGTAATGTAACGTAAAGGTTCGCCCTAGTATAAAAAGGCGTTTACATATTATTAATTTTATGAGATATTACCAGACAGCTTCGTAAGGACCAATCAGACTGTAGGGTAGTCTTCGGCGTGTCGCGACTTACCTTTTATCTCAGCGGATATGCAATACTCTCGTGCTTTAGGGTTTTTTAGTGGATAATTTTATACAGACAATCAATATTTAAGGCAAGTAATAAAACATGGTAAGATTTTAGTTATAAATATTTCATTTTAATTTAAATCAGTTTTTACGAGCATGAAAATGTGAAAAATCATAAATGACAAGGCACAACACATGGTGATTATCATGTGAATCATCAGTATAAAAATAAAGGTTTAACAATTCTCATAGTAAATTCGCCAATTTTCCAGCGATACCAATTTGTTCCCGGTTTGGTATGACATTTCACCATGAGTAGAATTGCGCCAGAACAACGTTGCGAACTGTGCGAATATAATTTGAAAATCGCGGTATCGTGTTCATATTTTAACATAACTGATATTAGTATAAGTATCTTTCTAATAAAGCCAATTTTAACGCTTTTTGTGTTTTATTTCATTTTAAAGTTCAATACCTCTTAAAAAAAACACCTTTTAGATATTATGTATAGATTATATCCAAATAAAGCCTCCAAACCAATTATCATTACATCATCCGTTTTGGTACATTCTATCTCGATTATAATATAGACTTATCGGTCCAGAATTTATACCAGCACTCTTTGTGGAAATAAATGCAAAAAATAATTATAGTACTATTATATTTCTCCACATATTTTGCTGCGTCATCTTAAATCAATTGCATCTTGAACAATCTTGAATCGATTGGAATCCCCTTCAGAAGTTATAAAGCCATTAGACTCCACACAATAACAGCTTTATGTGGCTCTTTAAAGTAAGTAAAGCGAAGAAGTCGGATAGTGAATAGGAATTATTTATTTCCCTTATCAGGGCACAATACAAGCAAGGTTCAAATAAGATAAATAATATAGGTCGATGATTCAATAAATTTTATTAGGATAGAATGGTGTGCTGTCCTCCGTCTACAGGAAAAATGTCGAATGAAAAATAGGATGATATTTTGGAAATATTTAATTTTGAAATATAAAAAGTCAATCGGCCCGATTCTGAAAATAACAATGTCTGGATCTTTAAGATCTTTATCCCAACACTGGTCGATAACAAAAATTAAAAATGTCCAGAGCGGATTTTGTAATTCTACGGCACAAATACACTGTATTAAAAGATGATATAAGAAAGATTGTTTCTTACAAACATATTAATTTCTTCATCCACAGCGTCCAGATGAAATATCATGGCTAAACTTGTCATGACCGTTCGGCGTCACCGCGTATTCAAATCTTCTCATCCTGACATTAGACATATATGTCTGGATCTAAGATCTTTATCCCAACACTTAATAGACGATAATAAAAATTAAAAATAAACGAGACATAGCTTTACGTCGGTGTTTGTTTCTGTAAGTTTCTACATGAGATAGATATAGAGGGAGGGAGAAAGATGTAAATTGTTATCAGTCAAATGTCAAGATGGGAAGATTTGAATACGCGGTAACGCAGTCATGACAAGTTTAGCCATGATATTTCATCTGGACGCTGTGGATGAAGAAATTAATACGTTTGTAAGAAACAATCTTTCTTATATCATCTTTTGATACAGTGTATTTGAGCCGTAGAATTACAAAATCCGCTCTGGACATTTTTAATTTTTATTATCGTCTATTAAGTGTTGGGATAAAGATCTTAAAGATCCAGACATTGCTATTTTCAGAATACGGATGATTATATGTCAAATAAATTACACGTCCACTTATAAATAAGATGATTAATTTAAGTGTCTATTAATCATGTCAAACCATCAGATAAGTACCTACCCTTGTATTACAAGAGAATTTATGCGATTAAGATTACGATTTTTTAAATATTGTTTACCAAAAATGTTCGCGAAAAGTTTTCCTCTATCTCAAGCCGTGAACTGAAACGTATTTCGAACTTAGTTTGTAATTTCCACATAATATCCCTATACACTAAATTGCAGTGAAGGTAATGAGTTCCAAGGTAACGAAGGTAATCCATGAATGTAATGTAGGTAATGAGTACCAAAACGCCGGCCAAAGAGATTGCAAACAGACTGCAGAATAGTCCTTAATAGTAGTTAATGACCGCGAAAACTTGGAAACATTTATAAAATATTTCTTACTTCACTTTTTCACTATATCTTCTGCCGATCAGCGTCCACTATTGTCATGCATTCCGTAGCTCCTATGTCACGCATTCCGAAGCTTCCTGTCTCTTGCGCTTTGCTATAAATTTTGACCAACAACTCGCCTAATGTTATATGGCGTGTCTCGAGGTAAAATATAACATGTTTGCAGCACGCTCTATTGTACTTTTTCGAGTACCATCAAAGGGAATCTTCTGTGTATAGTTTTCTGGGATATTCTGCCGTGTGTGTGTGACCTCTCTGGCCAACGTTTCGGATCCCATTGCAGGATCCATCATCAGGGCTGATGTGATGAGTGAGTGTTGAAGTGTAGGTTAAGTATTACCTTGCAATACCGTACCGAAGTCAGGGTGTCTCCAAGTTTGTGTTATGTTAAATACTGGATTGCAGTACCGTGTCGAAAGCAAGGTGTGTGTCTTCTGGTAGTGTTTTATATATCTACTAACGGATGTCGGACTGTGCGGATCGTCTATTTGATTTATCCTGCAGCGCCGGATACCACGATGTTCTTAACTTAAGACCGTCATCCCTATTAATGTTTACCGGGTGCTTGTATATTTCAATTGCTTAATTTTAATTAATTTTTTCATCAAAGGGAAAATTATTATATTCACTTTTGAATGCCATCAATCGAAAGACCGTTACACAATTCCACGAAATATATTCGTTAATTTATGAAATTGGTTACAGCTTAGAGCATGAAGTGACGCTAACAATTAGGTACTAAATTTTGATGGACATTCTAACCTATAGCATTGACGGACTGTACCTACCGACTATCATAATTTTTTATTCAGTACAGAATATTATTATGTTAATTACAAACGTAGCGCATATTTGTCGACCGTCAATCAATCGTGCCCGCCCCTCTGGCTCCGTCGCGCGGCCGTACTTGCACTCCTCTTCTGCCGCACCATCTACTTCACAAGTGCGCAATTAAAACGGGGAAATATAATTGTCAGCGTCGTTCCGTGACGTCCCCACCCCTCGCGCGCGCGCGCGCAGCCACGCAGTGGGAGCCCATCCTGGAGAAACATCTCTGTGTCATGTGTAATGTGACGTTTCTGTTTGTCTTGTGGCTACCTCGAGAATCCTGAAGACACCAACTCGATTATTTTAAAAATTTTAATTTTAAAAATTCAATAAAACCCTGGGGGGTGTTACAAAGAGGGAAAAGTACCGCTAAAATTGAAAACTTTAGCGAATATTGTTACACAAATTTTGCATTTATCGGCGAAAAGCGAAACAATTATTTCGCGATTCAAACAGAGTGTCTTGCGAGAGTATACCGAGTCCGACAGCTTAAAGTAATATCAAAATGCCGTAAATAGAACGAAATATCATAATTTAGGATTCCCAAAAATTGGAAGTTAATACCAAATTGAAAAGATACAAGATGTAATATATATACGTAAAAAGAAAAAATACTAACCAGATTCTAACGAAATAGTACCTACACATAAAAAGTGTAATTTTTAAATAATGTTTAAAAATAGCTTTACTAAGAATAAAATCAGAGGATACACAGGGTGTACCAGAGCTAGCAGCACTTGCAAAATGAATTTTTCATAATCGATATAAGTTACTGTAATGATAGTTCAACTTTTTGAAAAAAATACGTCAGAAATATTGGAAAAAAATGCATATTTTGATACTACATATCTCCATAACTATTGATATTAGGTCACGGTTGCTTGAATATTTTAGACTCATACCATAGTCAGGAATCTACCGGCCAAGTTTCTGCTGCTAACTCTGGTACACTCTGTATATATGATAATTGTTAAGTTGGGTTTTCAGGAAGAGGGCAGGCGTCAATATAAATACGCGTAGGTAAATTCCAAGCGATGTATTTTCTCTTATAAACCTAGACTGTACCTATGGCCTGCCGAATTTCAAGTGCCCGTCGCGGCCGTCCGCTGACGGTGACGTGCCGGTTCCGCGCCGGTTCCGCGCGCAGCTGCCGTGCGCGCGCGGGAGTTTTACTTTCTTACAATAATATTTTCGCTAGAATCCAAAATATTTGGTTTATTCACTAAATTATATTTATACTAAATAATGTACGATTAAAAGTGTTTATTGCCTTAAATTTTTTAATTTTAAACAATCAACAAAAGTGCAATAGCAAAACAATACGTTAAAATAGTATATACTTTTTTCTTCCATTCCATATAAAATATACTTTTTTCTTCCATCTATAAATTTTGATAAAAAAAATATGCAAATAAAACTACTTACATATTATGTCTTTTATCAATTACCATATCCAAAAATATTGTGACAGAAAACAAAATTATTGCTCGCAAAAGCAGACAGTATTCGCATTTAATAAAGATTTATTGAAATTTTGTTCTTGAATAATTTCGTTGAAATAATATGCAAGAACGGACACTAATTGGGACTTGGTGTAGTAATAATAACATTATACCTATATTTAATATTATTATCTATATTATTTTCTTTAATAATTGAACAGGCTGAAACTAACTTACGTATTTAAATCACATATGAATAAATGATGTAACTTCTGAGCAAAAATTTTACTTTCAAATGTTGATATATCATTTTACTTGGCATTATGTATAAAACATTTTAATTAAACTTTTACAGATCTTACTAGGAAGATTTTCTAATTTCAAACGCTTCGTGTTTTAAGGTTTTTGATTGGCAGTTACATCGCCTTAATCTTATGCCGTCGAAATTTAAAAGGATTGTAATAATTAATGACTATCGCAATCCATTATTAATCGTTCCTATTTAATAATATTGCCTACTGTTAAGATACTTAATTATACCATTAAACGAAAAAATTCAACAGTCCTGTGAAATAATTTGATGTTGAGAAAAAATAAATTCCTGTTTTCCTTAAATTAATAATTACATATATATTTGCTTTCTTTTTAATATCATTAAATAGGATATTGAGACTGAACTTCTATACGAGTGGTATTCATATAGAAAGGTCTAGAGGAGATCTCAGTTCCGATTAGTTTGCAGCTACCCGACTGTAGTTCTACCTCCACCAGCTGCCGTAGTAAACCAAGAGACATTGGGCATGAGGGTTCGACTCGATGAAGTGTACGGACAGTAGCTACATAGGATATTATTGGACTAGTTTAGATGGACTTCACAATGAACTGAAAGAGATTAAACTTTATACATGATTTATTGAACAATTTTTTATACGGTATATTGCCGGGCTATCTAATTTCTACTGCGGACTAGATGTACCTTAGTTTTGATAGTGAGTATGATTCTAATTGGCTACTAATTCTGGTGTAAGGCTGGTAATAATCAATTATATATAATATGGCATGAACTGGATGGTGCGAGGCAATTGCCGATGATCATGTCAAAATACTATCGAGAGTTCTTTATTGGTCGTGGGCAGGCTGATGGGAGAAGGTCTCCCATATCGCATATCCGCATCCAGATGTTTTGGGCCAGGCAGATGTCCCATGCAAGTCGGACCTTGACCGCGAAGCATTTGTCAACCGACAAATGCCAATGATCTCGTGGTTTCCGATAGTGCTTCATCGGAAATTGTTCTACATTCCATGAATTTTATATATCCCATTTTTGATCATTATTGTAGCGAATACTGGACCACGGCTAGGCCGAGGGTGCGCTGGCCTCCCTTATGGAGCCATTACGCAACCCATTAACTTTTGTTGTATTTTAATGTATTATTATAATCTTCTATCATATTATTTCTTTGTCTGCAGCTCGACTGTCCTTATTAAAATAGCGAGCTCAGAGAATTACTTGTTTTAAATCAAACTTACCTACACGGTAAGTTTGATTTAAAACAAGTAAGTAAAACAAGTAACAAAAAAAAAGTAAAACAAGTGCAGTGTGCATAAAATCTGCACACTGCTTATTAAATTCATGTTACTTTGTTCACCTAAAAATTTGCATTTAACCATTACTTTTTATTTGATTATTGTGCCACTCTGTGGCAAATTTAATTTTATTTACCAGCGTAAATCGGCGCGTTTTATCGTACTAAAATGGCTGATTATTTTAATATTCAACTCTGTATAAATTTACTTGATTTAATTATATAATGATTATAAATTACAGCTTTTATTTTGTAAAATTCTATCCCATGTACTTCATCTCTTGCATTCACACTAAAAATTTTAAGATCCAGATGTGCCGCACCAGCCTCGTCATTAAAGATTACCAGCTTCGTAATTAAAGAATTTCACGCCTGGGTATCCTGATTTACCTACTATATGACGCCTCAGCCTAATAATATATATATAGATAAATAGATAATATATATATAGATAGATATATATATATATATATATATGTTAAATCTAAGGCTTTCACGGGTACAATATATGTTAGTTCTAACTACTTTGGGGGTAACCCGCGTCAAATTCTGGTCGTCAGGACCAGTCGTCTGCCGATCTTTCGGTCAGATCTCACTGTTCATCTTCAGGGCGCCTTGTCGATGAGCTGCTTCTCCAAAAAGCGTACAACCGTTTGGGTCCGGAGCTCACCGTCAAGTGAAAGTTTGAAAAATTCTGCGTCAGGTGTTTGTGGAGGAGTGGGTTTCTCCAGCGACGCCGTTAATGTGTTTTGCTCGGCTTCTAGTAATCCGTATATTTACTTTATTATCGTCATTGTACAATATTGAGAAGGTTGGATTTTCTAATTGCTTCGGTGTTTTCATCGTGATTTCTGGTTTATTATTATTAATATTATTTGTATTAGAAATTTGATTATTATTATTAAGAATGTTACTCCATGCATGGAGTAACATTCTTAAGCTGGTCCTGACGACCAGAATTTGACGCGGGTTACCCCCAAAGTAGTTAGAACTAACATATATATATATATATATTAATTTCTTTGGGGTGATTTAAATATAATATATACATAAAGCACGACACACATCTCCAGAGGAACCCTGAAGATGTCTGTCGTGATTCATGTCGTTCTGAATTGTGAGCGTATTAGTAATAAGCATGCTCATTACTAGCCCGCTCAAAAATCAACCGTCGAAGGCTTTAGAGCATGCTCATTAGATTTGTGGGTGGAAATGGTATATTTTGAGCATGTGTGAACAGGCTTGCTTATAAGCATGGTAATGGCATTCGCGGCTAGTATCGATTATCGATGCGATCTTCTCAGTCCGCGACAAATAAAACAAATATGGCGCGTTGGGAAGATGACAAAATAGTACTTTTCGTGACTTATTGTAAGAATTACGAATGTCTGTGGAATACTCGGTCACCGCTACATACTCGTAAAAATAATATAGCAAGAAATAATGTTTATGACACAAATAAAAGACATGAATAAATCAAATCTTACAATTAAAGTTATAAAAACTAAAATCAAAAATGTGCGGATGGAAACTCGGGAACTGTTTTGATTTATCGATTAACTTGAATTTCATATTTCAGTTTGCAAAGTTTCCATTTTGAACAAGAGCGTCTCTATTCTATGACAAGAGAATGCCACTAATAAGCATGTGTATTTGATTGTTAGTTTTGAGCATGCATAAAATAAGCACGATAATAAAGAGCCAATATGTACAGTTGTAAGAGCATGCTAATGAGCATACTGAAAAATAGGGCATGTGTATCAGTACCTTTATACTAATCGAACTACAAATAGCAAAGGAATTGGCGATGAAACGTTCGGCCATTACGCTCGCTGCTATTCCGGCGGATGAATGTGCAGTCGGTGGCGCGGGAGATAAACGTCTCATTGCCGTACCGCGGATGCGGCGTGTACGCTGTGGCTTGTGGCGCGATTTGTGAGAGGTGTGATGTCGCGAGATACTGTTTCACTTATCATTTTTACTCCTTTTATATTAACTCGTGGCGTCTGCTTGTCTTCTTACCTTCTTGTCTGACGAAAAAACTTTGGATCCATTTTAAATCCCTTTCCCGTGATCCGATCGAGCTGAAACTTTGCAAGCAGACTCGTGGTGACGATCAAGAAGATCTATCAAATTTTCGTTAAAAAAAATTAATCAATTCAAATTTTGAATGGTTTTTTCATAACGCGAAACCCTGATTATAGTATAATTTTGGATTTTTGGAAATTTTTTACTACTCCCTTTCGTAGCGTCGCCCGATCGAAGCCCAACGCGTAGGTTAAGCGAAAAAAAATGTTTCAACTAGTAAATGAAAAAGGGAGTATAATAAAAACTTAATTTTTATAGGTTACTTTTTTAGGTGATTAAGTCCATCTGGTGCACCCCAGATGCATCAACAACCAACAGCTCACGAGCAATTGTAAACTATAAGTGCAGTTATTTATTTAGTTTTTAAAACGAAATTATTTCTAAGTATGTACATAATATTGCTAGACTATCTGCTCTTTATTTATGTCGACGATTGAAGTGACCTTTCAGTGAATTGGGGAAAGTGCTTTCACACAAACGATTACGCAGAGAATATTAAGACTAAGCTTAAACTCGAGGCTAATCATTATTATAAAACTCTACATATTCATGCTGCAAATACATTTCCATTGGATTTTTTCTTACCGATTATTTGTTTATCTTTATTTTTACTTCCTTTCTTTTAACTCGTAGCGTCTGCTTGTCTGCCGAAAAAACTTTGGATCGATTTTTAATCCTTTTCCCGTAATCCAATCGAACTGAAACTTTGCAGGCAGACTCATAAAATAATCGGTAAAAATTATCTAACAAATTATGGTTTAAAAAAATATTATTATAGTATAATTTTGGATTTTTCGAAATTTTAACGGTTTTTTCAAATTGGAAACCATACAAATGAGAAAGGAGTCCGACGCGTGGAGAAGGCGTGAAACCTGTTTCAACTAGTCAACTCGAGCCGTGGGTCCGATCAGACGGTTTCGCCGACGCCGTGCCAATTATTACGTTTTCAATATTCTATAAGTTTTAAGGATAATAATATACTTACATGGAATAGATTTTCCACATAAACTTAAAGCTATATATATGTTGATAGATCTAATTGGAAACAATACAAATGAGAGTAAAATAAAAACTTGATTTTTATTGGTAAGTTTTTTGAAATTTTAATCCTAAAAGTCCAATTACTGATGCTAAAAACATTACAAATACACCCAGGCTTGAAAAAATCCAAATCATGACTGACAATATGCGAATAACAATGATATACGACTTGTGGTCATATTCGGTAATTGTTCTCCGCCACAATCCCACGAAACCTTCTGTACCGATCGCAGAATTCTCAGTCTTTGATCCGAGAATTCTGATTCCCGTGATATTTTTCCTTTCTATTTTACGAATTTCTTCCCCTCTCCTCCTATCCCTCCACATCAATGGATGCTGTATTTCCACCTCGGGCCATTAATTAACTTATCAGTGGAGCAGACTAATTGAGTTTCTTTCCAAGTTAGATTGGCTGTTGGTCGGATTCCGCTATCTCGTTATACGCCATCTTCGCTGGCAACACCCAACCTGTAGTTGCTATTCTCTCAACCGCACTAGCATCCGAATTCAGATTCAATTGATCTGAAAACCAAAAACTCTACACGATAAAGTGTAATTCACAGTGCCAACAAAATCAGCAACATATAAAATGTCTCCTTTTGTTCACATGATTATTTAAAGCAACCTACATCGGTTGATGTCGGGTCACCAACAAATCAATTATTCTTAGCAATCTTAAATAATTTATTCCTGCAGTAAAACAAATAATTAATAATGTTTATTTATAAAAGTAAAAAATAATATTCGTTCTTTATAATAATTGCCATTAAGTTGGTGTTCACTTTATGCTCATGAGATATTCTTTTATTCAATTAATAACATATTAAATTTGTTATTAAAAACGATAGTCATGGTTTCATCCATTATTAATCTCTGTATTTTTTTTCTACAATAATATTATAATAAAAACCGTACAGTATAGGTACATACATTTAAAAATGCATTTTTATTATTATGTATTAAGATTAAAAAATTCAAGTATATGATTCAGAATAATACATTTAGATGCCACTATTATTCCTAATTAATTTATTAAATCAAAAAAATAATCATTGTGCTTATCGTTATTTGTTAGTATTTTAACAGTTTTTTTAGTTTATTTATATTAAAATGGAAATTCAAAAATATAAGTGATAATATTTTTGAATTTTCATAATGAATAGTGCAGAAGGGTAACCTTGGCGTGCTTCAAAAAACTCGTCGTAAAATATGACTCTAAAACTATCCGAGTAGCTTCGTATAAGATTCATACACTGGCATTTTCTTCTTGTCTTGTCTTGTACTCAATCGACCAGGGCCCAAATATGGTATTGGGACTAATTTTTAATATTTTATCCTGGTGTTTTTTCCAGTGGACGAGTATTTTTGGAGCGAACTTTAAGAATTATGAAGGGATTATAAATTCTGACCAAAAGAGGATTCTGGAAGGGCTGCGATGAGCAAATTTAAAAAGGGTACTTTTTAAAAGGCGCGAAAATAGCTGATTAGACATACAGGCCTTTCTTTTAAGTCCTATGAGTCCGTCTAACATCCTAAGAATGCACGGATTGTAGAACCTAATGAAAACGGTGGTGAAGGTCAGAAGTCAGTCACTACTGAGACATTAATTATGCTTTTATAACCTTATGATGGTCGTAATAGACATAGATTGGCTAAAATTGGAAAAACTTTAATTTAAAATGTTAGATAGTCAAATTCAAAACATCTGACTAAATATTTTCTCTTCATTCGTGATTATTTAAAAACTTTGATAATAAATTATTCTACGGAATATTCAATATTGAACCGAAATTGTAACTATTAATCCAAAGGTATTTGTCTACTTCACGGAGAAAATAAACAACACTATATCATTGGGGACCGAAACATATGCGGCTCGTCTAAAAACTACTGAAGAAAACCTCAAAACAAATTTAAATTCAGCAAATCCATATTCATTTTTCTTTGCTCCAACCTCCATTCATGAAATTGCTGCAATTATTAGTAACCTAACTAAGTCTAACAGTGCCCCTGGAAACGATGAGGTAACAGCAAAAGTAGTGAAGTATAATAAAGACCAATTAAGTAAGCCTCTTTGTTATATATTCAATCAAAGTCTCTCAACGGGTATCTTTCCAAATGCACTAAAACTGGCTAGAATCTGTCCAATATTCAAGGGTGGTGATCCCCGTAATCCGAGCCACTATAGACCTATATCGCTCCTAAGTGTTTTTTCTAAAATCTTAGAGAAGATAGTTAAAGTACGTCTTTTAAAATACCTGGATATTCACAAAATAATCTCCAACAATCAATACGGGTTCCAATCAAAACTCTCAACAGAAGATGCAATATGTCAACTAACGGAATTCTTAGTTACACAATTAGATAAAGACAAACGTTGTATTGGTATATTTTTGGACCTAGCCAAAGCTTTCGATACGGTGTCTCATCCACTGCTGCTGCACAAGTTATCAGCTTTGGGAATAAGGGGGACGGCTTTGGCGTGGTTTGAAGATTATCTAAATAACAGGGTTCAGGTAGTTAAATCGGGCGATCACTGCAGCAACCTCCACAAAACATCATATGGAGTACCGCAAGGAAGTGTTTTGGGACCCACGCTCTTCCTCATATATGTCAATGAAATGTGTAACTCCAATTTAGAAAACGGTAAAATAATTTCTTTCGCAGATGACACAGTGCTTCTTTTTCAAGATGATTCCTGGGAAGATGTTTTAAAAAAGGCACAAAGTGGATTGAATCGAATAACATCATGGCTTGACAAAAATCTACTAACAGTAAATGCTTCAAAGACAAAATACATGTGTTTCTCTATCAGTAAAAGAACAGTAATAAAGCAGCCCAAAAATCTACTGATTCACACATGTCAATCAAAAGATAAACCCTGTGATTGTACTAATCTGCAGACAACGGAAGATATACGATATCTAGGTGTGTACATAGACCAGCATCTAAACTGGAGAAAACATATTTTGAATCTTACAATCCGAATAAGAAAGCTTGTTTATTTTTTCAAAGAAATTAGAGATGTACTCGACGCATCGACAAGAAGAATAGTATACTATGCACTGTGTCACTCACTCATTAATTATGCAACTGTCAGTTGGGGTGGTGCAGCTTGTACTATATTAGATTCATTAAGCAAAGCCCAGAAAATGGTATTGAGAGTTCTTCATAAAAAGCCATTTCGTTTTCCTTCAGAAGAACTTTTCAGAGAATGTCACGTCCTGGACATCAATCAAACATATTTACTCAACACTATAAAATATTTTTTCCGACATAAACAAGATCACCAACAAATAACTCACTCACATTCAACAAGGGCACAGGTGAACTGCAACTATCTTGTACCAAAATTCAAAAAAACTTTTTCACAAAGATTTCACCTCTTCCAAGCACCAAAAACATTCAAGACTCTTAACACTAAACTTAAAACATGTAGCCATAGTCTCGCGTATTTTTCTTCTAAAGTGAAACTCTGGCTGCATGAAAAGGGAAGGAAGCATGCCCAAAACCTATTAAAAGCCATCATATAAACTAAATTTAAAATATACTATTCCTACAAGAACATTTACTGTCACTTACTGTCTTACTGTTACCGTCATCTTTTTAAATACTTTTAATTGTTTTATTTTATTTTATTTTATTAATATCCTATTCAGATCATTTTTTTTCCTTTGTCTATAATATAATTAATTAACACCATTATTAAATTGTAAACATTTAATTATTACTATTACTTAATTTTAATTGGCAATAAGATTTATTCACAAATGTTATATAAATAATAAATATTCTTGAACATTATACTACTGGAAGAGCACTGTCTGCTATAATACAGTAAATTACTAGTGTAGCAGGCAGGGCGTCAAATCAATTTAGTGTTTACTTGCTGCCAAGACACTCAACAACAATGAAAAAAGCTTCATTAAATTTTGTAAACACTGTAAACATTTGTAACATTGAACATTGAATAAACATTTAAACATTTAAACATTTAAACAATTATAAGAATATTTTATCAATTTTGCCTGGGAAACTAGTGGGTAGGTTGTAACTTTTCAGGGACGGTGCAGATACTTCACACGACGGTATAGTCTAGAAATTGGCAAGCGAATACGTGAACGGGACAACCAATCACGGGGCTGGGTTGGCGTCTAGGTTGAATGGGTTTGGGAATAACAACAGATGAGCTGACCGGTAACAAGGGGGCCGGGGGGACAGTGAAATCTGGACAATATAGAACGACAATGGCGGGTTACTGTACCTGAGTTTTGGAGACGAGATATCGACCGGAGGTGCTGGTGAATTTCCGATCGATCGGGGCTAACATTGACGCAGTGGAGATCAATATTGAGGGAACAATTTTAACTACTTGAAGGAACGAACGAGAGGAATCCAAATTAAGGAAAGAATACACGAGTTCACAAGATACCGAAAAATAAGAATTTTAATTTATTTATATTATCTATGTTTCGCCTCCTATAGATTCGTAATGTTTTTCACTGAACAGATAGTAATCAATTTATATTTATCTAATGTGATCTATAAGTTTAATATGAAAATGTCTTGAGCGACGGACGCTCTACATATTTAAATGCAGCTACGGCCTTTTAGACCTAGCGTAATTTTTGTACATGCCTCTGATATTTATATTCCACGTTTTCTCTTACTGTAATGTGTAACTATTGCTGAGGATTGTTAATAATAAGACGTGGTTTGGGACGTGCGCCTTCGGATGTTCGACCAAAATCGCGTTCTTTGAAGATTTACGTAATAATTGCAATAAAATTACAATATTCGACTGCCGAAATTTGGGGTGGAGACTTATTCGCATTCACCATTTCGGTGTATTTTGGGAAGGAACCAGGTAGAATATTCCATTAAATTTTATGGTTACTTTTTTTGTAGTTTATTATCGAAACATTTAGTGATATTTATTCAATAATGTATGGCATTTTACAACTGTATGGTGATAAAAGTAATTGTGATGATAAGAGGCGTTGTCTTCCGCTGCGGACCACGATGTATAAGAGCGACGAGTTCGCAATGTGGTATTTTTCAGGAAAAAGAGACCGAAGGTGCTGCCCTTTTTACTAGTTACTGACCTACAACTAATTAATCGCAGCCGGACCGCTGAAGAGGATCAATAACGAGGAAATAAATTTGGACACGCAAGGAACAAGGAAGAGAAGTTGAAAACAAAGAAGGAATTTCCGGGACCCGCAAGACAACGACAGTTAAGACTTTTATTTATTTTATTTGATTTTTTACTCATTTATCATTGGTATATTATTAGAGAATTCAACGTGGATTTATGTAGCATATTTATACTAATACTTTATAGATCGCATTTAAAATAAAACCTCCGCATTAATAATTTCGTTTTATTTAGAATCGCGTAATCAATTGAAATACATTAGTCACTTTATACGTTTATGTTGGTTTTAATTTACGCTGTACAATCGGGTTTATATGGGATTTCCGTGAGACAGTATGGACAGAGTGGAGAGGTCTGACTAGGGATCGGTGAATATCTGGGTTGTGTAATCGGACAGGCTGAAATTGTAGTTAGCAACGCGGAAAGTGGGCTTGAAACTGGCGCAACCACCTGTGGGGTGTCTTTAAAGGTAGAACCTCCTTTGTAGACCGGGCTAGTCACAATTCGACCAATTACGAAGTTACCCTATCCAGACGGCAGAGTCCAACGTCGTGATATTCACCGTCTCTAGGAGGATTTCCATATATGGACGTTGTGAAATTTTGGATGTTAAGACTCTCTTATTTCGCCAGCCAGGCGGGGGACAGGATTAGAAAATATAATTCATAAATTGTCTAGAATAGGTTGTTACTAACACTTTTTATTTCACCATTTTTGTCTTCACGAAATGCAGTACCATGGCACGTCCTTCTCGTAACACGAAGAGGTTGTTCCATATTTTAATACGCTCCGTCGATGCCTAAAAGAAAGACCAACCTTTGTCTTCAAATAGTACAAAAGCAGCAACAAAGTCTAAAAGAAAGACTCAACATTCTCATGGAATATGTGTAACAGAAAGGTGTAAAACTCAGCGTGGCCGCGAGAGAGGCGATTTATGGTTTCCATTCCAGTGAGAGAAAATATCACGGGATGCAGTCAGTTCCGTGAGGGAACGAGAGGCCTCGGTTAAAAAGGTAGGGGGCCATCAGGATCTGAGCGGGCTAGGGGCTCTAATCCGCCCTGGGTTTGATGCCCAGGGTGTATTTATATCAAAAGAAAGAAGTCTATCTTCAATAAATATAGAATCACGGGATGCTTTAATTATCCTCCCCGATCTGACGCCCCCCGAGATATTTTCCTAATCGAACCTTTTGGAGAAGTCTCGCTTCAATTATGCAATTTAGTAGTTAGAAATTATTAATGTGTTTTCTTTTGCCCTCGATTTTCTAAGTGAAGAGCTTTACGTATGGTGATTTAAAGTTACCAGGGAATTATTGAAATTTATAAACATGTTTTTCATTGTTAATTTCCGTTTGATATTATATGTATTTTCTCCCATTTAAATGACAGCGAACCTAAAGTATGACGATTTCGTAAACATCGCTAACGTCCGCGTTCCATAATTTAGACGTATAAATTGTGACGAATCCATGAGGGTTTTAGATAATATGTATTAAAATTCTCTCGCTTTCGTATAATAGATCAACATGGCTTGTAGAATCTCGAGTTTGCCACCGAAGCAACTTGGGAGTCCTATCCACTAGAAACGATCAATGTGCCAAATTAACGACGTAATACGAGTAGTGTAATTTATGTATAGATTACTTTCATCGAGAATTAGTTGCATTTATTAGTTCCGGTAAGGATTTGAATATCGGTGCCAAGTTCCATTATGAGTCGGAAATAATTCATAGTTATTGACATCTACAATTGGTATTTCAGTCGCGCCAGAGATAGCATTGCTAGAAGTATAATTATGTCTCGATCCAGGCATACAGAGATTTGGTATAGCTACAGTTATTTTGGACTTACACGTAGTAAATGCAAGAACAGCGTTAGACATGATCATCAATGTGGAACTCGAATCAGAGTTGTTGAAATGTACTAATTAATATCGTATTCATATTCAAAATCTCTATAGTCAATACTCAGGAGCAATATAGTATAGTCTCAGTAATTGGATTTTAGAAACATATTTCGTACGAAGAGATCGCATAAAAGATTATTCTCTAGTAATATATATTTTATATTACACTCATTCAGCTTCAGTACGTGAAGGAATTTTCGGTAGGGACCATTATCTACTTAGGTCAATTTCAGGTCAAGCGCGCGGAGCTCCTTTCTACGCTTACAGTCTGTACTTTGCGCGTGCGGAAATTTTATTATCACTAATATCATATAAGAAAATTAAAAAAAAAAATTATATTGAATTGCAGTGAAAAGCAATATTATCAATTTGCTTCGCTTTATAAGTTCACACACACCCCATGGGTTGTCTAACTCAGGTGCCGGATCAGGAGATATACTATATTAAGATATTTAACACAATTCTCGAACCATCTGAACCTTTACCTAATAGTGTGTCTCACGCCCGTAGATAGAGCCAAATTCAATGCATAAATGGTGGAAAATGAAAACTTTATAATACAAAGGTTCCCTTCCCATAGAAATGTTAAAATGTATCATTTATTCATAAGTAATGTCCCATGCACTTTTTATTTACACTGAAAATCATTGTCACAAATACCCATTTCATTTCACAAACTCAAATTGATTGACTTGCCAGGGCTATTAAATCATGCCTTTTTTGTACAACTACAAAAGCTTTTTATTGAAATGCAATTTATTAATTGCGCAAAATGCCTTTTCTAAATTCATTAGGAAATATATTATTGAAATCGGTAAAAGTGCGTAACTGAATGGCACTCGATAAA